>DWJZ01000068.1:0-47877 GCA_018249125.1 Asbolis capucinus
TAGATATTTCTATTACACACCCAGACACACAGAACAAACATTCCTGTTCATCACAGAAAAGTTTGACCTGGGTGGGGATCGAACCCACGACCTCCGGTATAGTAGTCAGGTTCACTAACCACTAGACCAACCGGCCTGTCAATGCATTTATGTGATAAGCATGACCTGATACAACGTTCAGGATTAGCTCCAGGCAAGGGAACTCCTGAACGGTTCGCAATAGTTATGACATTTTGACCGACAACGCGTTAGTGACGCACCAGCCTAGTGATGTTCCACATGGTCCCAGCAGGTAATGAGTGCCGGTGATCACCAGTCAGGTAACCCTACTCGTCGATGCTTTCGGCCTGCTTATAATAAAAGAAACTTGAAAAAACAAACTCTTTATTTTCAAAATTAATTAATATCAATTACTTTCAATATCTATACTACAATACAATACAATATCTATACTAATATTATAAAGCTGAAGAGTTTTTTGTTTCGCAAAAATCATGTATGACAGAAACGAAGTTGCGGGTTAAAGTTAGCGTTTGGGCTAACGTAACTATTCCATCAATACCTCAATCATCGTTCCTATTCTAAGTAAACTGTTAATTAAATTATTAAAATTATTATTAAATTAATTGTTAATTATTCATATAAAACATTATTGCAGTCGTTAATCACGTTGATAAACATCGCATTTTCAATAACAAATTGCCTATTTGTGTCATATCCCTTTGACTATAAATTGCATGGAATATGATATCAGTTACATATTCTTACTTATCACATAAATATATTACTCCTCTGTTGGGCTTTTCTATAGTAATAATATTATAAAGAAAAAACATTTTATGAAGCGAAGCGAAAAACATTTTATGAAGCGAAGCCTGAAGCGAATAGGCTCCGAAAGTAAGACCGATTTGAAAATAACCTCTTGTCATTATAGTTCTACATTATCCTGTATTTTGGATTAATATATGTAGTATTGTTTTCAAAAATAGGGATCCGTGTGAAAATATCGATAATGTAACTAGGGTTGCCAACTTTTTTTGTTTGAATATAGAATTTCTTTAAGAAAAGCTGAAAAAAATATAAAATGCTTAAAAATACAGTATTTTATGCGAAGACTAAAACGTACTAAGTTTATAGAAATATTACTTTTTTATATTTCGTCAGACGTCATAAATTGCAGATTTTTCACTATTAGTTTTACTTTTGCCAAATCGAATATTGATTTTGTGTACACAAATATATGTATTTTCGCGTACTACATATTTCTTCAACAGCATATAGGATAGAGTCCCAAAAAAGTACAATACTATACAATATAGTAATGTTGGCAACCCTAATGTAACCCAAAAGTGTGACAAAATACAATAAAAATCCTTATATCGCGTACGCTGCTGAAATTAGAATAGAGCAAAGTGATGTACTGGTGTGTTACAGTTTTATATTGGACGTCAATATTTTAAAATTAGTTTGCAATACCATGGCTGCAACTCATCGATGGCCGACTACTGAACATGGGAACCTGTCTGAGGAGGCGTAGAGCATACTCCACCACGCTGATCCAATGCGGATTGGTGAAGTGGTCAGTGGCCAACCCAAGTGTCACCCACCCTCCGACCGACTACGTCCGCTGTTTAACTGTTTAATCGACTACATTCACAAGAAGGCGCTCATGAAATTTTAGCCACTAGCGGTCAACCATCCTTCCAAAAGCTGTTGCTTAACTTTCGATCGTAGTCGCAACAATCCGAGCTATGAATCGTAACATAAAATATTTTAAAACAAGACCCATTCTTTATCCTGCCTATCAAAACGTCACTCCTCATACACAGGCCGGCAACAATGCCGTGCCGTCGCCGGGGGCGCATAATGGCAATTTTTCGTGAACGCGGAGCGGTGACGCGACGTGCAAATTTGACGCCTTTGTGCCGTGCGCCGGTCGCGCGTGACCCGCATGCGATACGGACGGAGCTGGCTACCGTTGTGCTAGTCGCTATCAGATATCGACATTTATATATTACCAACAGTCATAGCGACAGACGAAATTGTATCAACAGACAATTTTATAGTTTTCACAGGTTATATATGATTGATTCATATAATTTTTCAGATGTCATCAATGAAAAAAAATTACAGATAAAAGTAATCTGATGACGTCTGAAAAATTGTAATCATAGTACTTAGAGCCAGTGGCCAGCTACCTGTATGTAATTAAAAAGACCTGGATTTTTTATATACTGTCTCCTCGATATAACAGCCTCAGCTGGATCTCCGGTGCGTTAAGTATCTAAAAATGGATATTTAAAATTTTTTTGACCACTTCAGCCATTAATATATTTTGTTTATTATAATCTAAGAAAATTATATATATTAAGTCAGACGGTTTTAGTGGAGTATAATACTTCAGCAGGCATTAAAATCTTAACCACTTTCTAAGCAAATGAATTAAACGTTACTTATAAAAAATAATTCAACTTCAAAAATTAACTCAAAATTATGAAATATTTCAAAATTACTCAGTCCTACAAGTTCGACGATTAAAACAGCTGTTTTTGAAGATTCTTTAAATTAGGCTTTACTCATTTTTTAATACTAGCTGTACTCGGTACGCGTTGCTACGCACCTCATCAACCATGTGTCCGATCGACATAATTTAAATACCAAAACCTTATTCGGAGAATTCTGAACAAAGTTGCTAAAGACGTCAATGCTCTATCTCCTACCATTTCAAAGTCTATACAGAACAAACAAACAAACTCACAAACATTCATTTTTATACATACAGAAGAAGATAGATAGATTTCCCAAACATACCAAAAATTCCCGCTATCTCCATCAGAACAGCGTGGTATGTTCTAAGCCTCCTCAGTAACGAAAAGCAACGTGCTCTATTGGTGGTGGTTTCTATCAAATAAACCAATCTATCAAATATCTGTTAGCAAGTCCACCGTTCCGATAGCAACCGGTCCCCATGACGTCACGTAACGTGCCCTACGCTTCAATCACGATGATTTCTGAACTCACTTTGTCGAGTTATTTGTTTGTGATGCCCCGGAGGCGCTATGACGCCGGCATCAGAATGAAAGGCCTCCGATTGACACTACTGTTTACTGAAACGGTCACCATTGTGTAGGTGACTGTTATAATAGAAGAAAATTATGTCTGTTGGGACGAATTCATGTTATCAAATTTAGGTTTAGATGTAGAAGATTTATAAGGAATAAATATGTAAATGAAATATTCGCACACGGCCATCTGACTCCAAATTAATCATTATCTTGTACTATGGTGGTCAGACAACTGATAAACAAATATATATTATAAAAACATATATACATTTTTGGAACTCAGACACACAGAAAAAATATTTCTGTTCGTCACAGAAAAGTTTGTCGTGGGCGGAAATCGAACCTCTGATCTTGAGCATAGCACTCAGGTTCACTGACCACTACACATGCCAGTCAGTAAACATGTATAAGTTATCCGTGTTCCCACTTGGATTCCTTATCCCATAAACAATACAAATACCAAACAAAAATGTATGAACTGAAAACAAACAGTAACTGTCTAATAAAAATAATTTTCTCGCTGGACGACTAGAATAAGTTCCCCGCGTCGGTGTTCGATTACAAATCAAGTTAAGTTAAGAGTGAATAGACTTCTACTAAGTCAGTGCGCCTTACCATCGAAGACTTTATCGGCACTTACCAATAAGTGGAATCATAGTCAATGTTATCCTCGGCACAAATTCGATATGGAATTTTTCCTATACAAACTCGATCTGCATTATTTTCCATACAAACACGATTATTTACATATAAAGTAAAGTTAAAACTATATAATATTCATAAATCAAAAATCTATTTCTTTAAAAATAACAAACAAATTTCATAAAAGTAACTAAGGCTCAGTTCTCAGTATAGATTACATAGACAATGGAATATGATGTAGCCAGCCAACACTAGTCCCATGAATTCACATCGTCTAGATAACTTTTATTTGCTCTTACGTCTATAATAATCTTTGGAAAGGAAGCGGTTGACGATCCGATACGATAGTGTCACAAAGAAGCTTATTTCCGCTCCAACTCCGCTTACAAAGAACCATATAACATTCCCTCCTATCTGAATAAGTTAAGCGAATATCAACCTTATTCCTTTCCAATAAGAACATTAGATAACAATGTAGCAGCAGATTTGTTAGAGGTGTATAATAAAATAAAAACTGAACAAATAACGTGATAAGGTTTTGTAAGGGCACGAGGTCGACGTCGACTATCATTGTCACGGACTAATGTAAATAAATGTTATATTGAAGTCATTTCAAAATTGGTATACTGCCTATGATGATGGAGTCTCGCTGAGGATTATGTACATAATTCAAGGGTTATACGTTCTCCTTCAAAAAGCGTTTGCGAGAACATTTCCTAAATGCAGTCGAATAATTTTTATAATTTGTAGCATATTGTGCACTACAATATGTTTGTATGTTTATATATTTATTAGTATGTTATGATTATGTATATATATTCTATGCGGTATTTATGTATAATTTGCTTATTATATTATAAATATATTGCTTTAATTTTGTATATTTATAAGATTTCTCTACAATGATAAAACAAGTTTTTTTTGTACAAACAAATTGGTATATATATTTTATTTGTGTAATATGTTTAACGTAATAATTGTTAAATAACTCAAACCACCGTAATAGAAAAAGTAAATTTTTTCAAGCTTCTATCGACGTGTACAACTTTCGTCTACGTAAGTTAAAAGCGTCCCCAAACCTTCGCATACTTCCTATCCAACTTGGCGTCTGCAAAACAAATCATTGCGAAACGGAAGAGTAACAGCAAAAACCGACGTGGGGCGATAACAGCAGACAATGGCAGCTAGTGTTTCCAACAATGGTTCGTTTGTGACGATTCTTCGCATAATGGAGGGAGCAAAACGCGGTAATTCGATAGAGGCTCCTTTATTACGAGTTGTGGGCGTGTGATTGAGTTACCGGCTTACTTCTGTACCCTCTGTACGCTGATTCGTCTACTGTGTAGTTTTTGTTAATGTGCTAATTAGCTTTTTTGAAGATTGACATATTTGTGAAGGGAAAGTACAGGTAGAGAGAATAGCATTTAAAACATTAATATAATTATATATTTACGAAAAATAGCGTGCTTTGAAAAAAGGATATGAAAATAAAAGCCCTGGTTATACTAATGGCAACTTGGCAACTGAATCCAGTGAAGTCCAATAAAAAAACATGTCTTGTTACCAGTATTAAACTAATCGAATTTAAATATTAAGAAACATGACAGATCTCAGCTTTTACCAAAACTTGTGAAAAACAACTAGACGTCAACGCCAAAGTCCAAATGGAAAAGCAAGTACTCATCAATACGATTGCTTTTCTTTGTCTTAAGTAAATAAACGAGGAGTTGGCTCACCCAATGACGATGAGGGATGGGCACCCATGCACAAGAACAACAACAGAGACGTTACAAACTTTGCTGACCAAGTATTAAGTGTTGCTAGGTCCAGGGGTCAGGGAAGCCATCGGTGCGTTCTTATGAGATCCCGGAGCCTCCCCATGCGGTATGCTGATGGGGTTTTAGTGGGTACAAATCCCACATAACCTGTATTGGGTATCTTACGAAGAACTTTCCAAAACAAAGTCTAACATAACCAAACAATTAAGTTACATTAATACCACTTCATAACTACTTACCATACTAAACAAACAGCAAACAAATGACCAATACGAATACAAAGAAGATATAAAGGGATTCCAGTACTCCCTTTGAAGGAGCGGTTCCGCGCGGCCGCGCACAATCGCTGCGATTTATCGTTTTAACTGCGACAAAAACGCCCCACAAAGAGCTTATAAGCATATACGAAAACCTAATCGGATAAGCGAATAAAAGTCTCGTTCATACTCTTATGTAGCCAGTAACTTTAGGAACATGGATATACAGATGTATAAAGATACACATACATAGAGATTTATTTATCTACTTTGGGGGATGGGCTGCTTGTGTCCGTAGGCGATTACTTGAACTCTGAATACCTTATAAGGTATTACTGACCCCTGGGTATTACAGATATACCTGACCCCTGGGTAGTGCTAAACGGGTAGCAACTCCGGTGGTGGCCATAATATCGGCCGCCGGCTTTTGATTAACCTACCCTCTATAAATTGGAGAAAAAGAAGGTTCTCCTGTGTAACAGGTTCAACATTTCGGTTCTCACACGACGTAAATACAGATTTACGCTTTGAGACAGCTCAAGGCAGCGGCACCTAATGGACATGTGTACAAATTTTCGTATCAAATGACGTAGACAAGTAATAAAATGGGAACATTAGCAACGTAGTCGGAAGTCAATTAATAAGCGTTAGTCAGAAAATGTATGAGAATGACATTTATTACGCAGAACAAAGGTCATATTCTACTGCACCCATTGTCATTCCCACACTTTTTTGAACTAGTGTTTGTCGTCAATGTTAACAGAAAAGATATTTATTTCAAGGGTCAGATCGGATGTCAATACAATTTTAGAATATTTCTTTAACTAAAACTTATTAAATTAAAACGAGTCAGCAATATATGTACATATCAATTCCAGTACCAGACCAATAGATCTGAGGCCCGTCTAAGCTGAACACAAAGTGACCGGCACGGCGCACTGCTTGCGAAAGGGTGAACACAAAAGCACCAAGGGAACGCTTGGCTTTACCAAATTCACAAATATAAGTGTTTATTATGTTATATGTTACCTTTTGATACTTAATATTTGATATACTGTATGCTATTAGTAAGGTGATATGATATTAATATTTTTTAACGAGTAAAATAGACGGAAACAGCACGGAATTTTTAGATTATTTAATGAAGCAGAAAACATGTGTACTATATTGTAATACAACAGTGTAACTATGCTATGTTACGGGTACTCACGATATATGTTTTTCGCGCCAACCGAAATATCGGAATATGAATATGAATCGAAATATCTAATACCCGTAACATAGCGCAATTTATAAAGTCTACGATGAATTGACATAAATTAATTTTGAAATAACCCACTAAAATAGTTTACTCTTAACCTAGTCTTAGCCTAGCTCCCTTTACCAAGTCGAGCACTCAAAATTATGTCAAACATACTATGTTACCTTTTCTATATACTTAAAATAAAGTCTAATTCTTAATGAAATTAACGAGCCCAAGATCTTTCCTGCTCCTCACTGCTGAAGTACAGACAAGATGTCACGTAACTTCTTGATCAGAAATCCCAGAGCCTTGTCCAACCAAAAACTCGAAGCTGTGGACGGTAATTAACATAACACAACGTTACCCATGATTATCAGAAATTTTATGTGGTACGCATTTTTGACCCAAGTAGGCCCAATTCTACAAACACAAACAATACCATGAAGTGTTCTTCAACACGTATGTCTGAATCTACTTTACGTACAAACGTTTGTCCAAGAGCACAAAGAAAATAAATAAACCAAAAGCCGACATCCCAAAAAATATGCAAACATTCGCGAAGAATAGCCAACATAAATAAAAGCAGTAAATAACAGTAAAATATCGAAAAGCGTCAAGGCTGAAAACTGAATATCCTCGGGTTTCCGCCGCCCGCGCTCGAGAATGGCATAAAGGATATTCGCATAGCCGCCGTGCCCCGCCGTGCCCCGCCGTGCCCCACCGTGCCTCGCCGTGCCCCGCAGCCGCCCGTCACACATTGTCTCAAACCAAAAACTAATAAGTTTGTAGTATTCCGAAGTATTTGTATATTGTTTTGTAATCTTCATTGAATATTACGACAGGCCGGTTGGTTTAGTGGTTATTGAATGTGACTTGTCGAAGGTCGTGGGTTCGATTCCTACCCAGGTCAAACTTTTCTGTAATGATTTCGGTATGTTTGTTATGTATGTAATTATCTATATAAGTATATATTTTTAAATACAAAGTATCTGTTTATCCGTTGTGTGTTCACCATAGTACAAGCTAACGCTTAGTTTTAGCTTAGATGGCCTTGTGTTAGTTGTCTAGAGATATTTATTATTTATTTACTATCTGGGTTCACTAAATAGCCACCATAATGATATTACGA
Source organism: Asbolis capucinus (assembly GCA_018249125.1). Taxonomy (NCBI): domain Eukaryota; kingdom Metazoa; phylum Arthropoda; class Insecta; order Lepidoptera; family Hesperiidae; genus Asbolis; species Asbolis capucinus. The sequence goes on from DWJZ01000068.1 coordinate 8,115, forward strand.
GCAGGTGAAGTGTATACACTTGATAGAATATAGACATGAGCTTCTTAATACATATTTGGTTTTGTACTAAGTACTATACTAATATTAAAAAAGAAAATATTTGATTGTTTGCTTGTGCAGAGTAAGCTCGGAAACTACTGGGAAGATTTGAAAAGTCCTTTACTACTAGAATCCTATACTATCCGTGATGAATAAAAATTTCGATAGCGCAACCCAACGTGCGAATTAAATGCTTATATCCCGTACGTTGCGGAAATTATTGACAATAGAGCAAAATGATGTACTACAGTTTTATAGTGGACATCAATATCTACAAATAAGTTATAGACATCATATATCTAACTGATACAGTTATGTCACAAGAACCACTTTTTTCTGGTAACTGGCTCTTCCGAAGTGATTTAGGACAGTTTCTAGTAGTTAATAAAAGTCTTACCATGAAAATCTCTACAGCGGGATCAATATTTTTGATTGAAATCACAAAGAGGCAGGTAAATATTTTATAACATTCAGTGTCTCAGTTCGTTCAAATGAAACCCCTTGCCGCCCGTTTCGTGCATATTGATTTCTTTCATTTTCTTTTTCCGGCCACAGCTAACAGTTTTATTCCTGTTTGTTCCCATACAGGAGGTCGCAGTCATTCCAAATTTCATTCGGCTGAACGTCCTATGTAAAGGGCTTATACGAAAAACTTTGATGAAGGCTGACCAAAGTTTTAATTAAAAAGCAACCTTGAACCGATCCATAAACAAAAATGTTTTTGTAATCATTCAACCAGTATCATTTGCACTAAAAACAAAACCCATTATCTATGCCCCATTCGCGCTGGCCGGAACCGTGGGGAGCGCGGAAGATTTGAAATTGGAAGCAAATAGGCGTTAAATGGCGGCGTGCGCTGTCATAACGTCATTTGGCGTTCATCAGCGGGCGAAACAGCATCTCCGTTTGGTGCACGTTTTATTAGCGTAAGGAATAGCGGGGCACAGTCACTCGGAAATTGAGATTTGCATCAGGGAATATACCGTGATTGCATTTTCTTTGGAACTGCAGCGTCATTTAATTTGGCTCGGAGGCTGAGGACGCTTAGTCCGAGTAAATTGTGCCCCGGCTGAGCACTGCAGCTTTCTATGCACGATATGGTACCTTCAAATTAAATTACGTCGCGTTTGACCTGAAGCTATACCTGTCCGCTGCTTTACATCCTTTGAGACTTGCCACCTACTGTTTATTAACATAGGAAACCATTTAGTGTCTACCTTCAATTAATGATAATAGTAATTTATATGAATTACTTTTACTTTTTATATTGCTATTAATACTTGGATATTTTTTTTTACCTAGAATAAGTTAATGCTTGACACAGATCCCACCTGATGGTAAGTGGCAAATAATATAGAGGCATTTTTTATTAATATTCTAAGTAATATAGAGGTACTAACTAACAATTCTTATCACAACGGATCGCTCTAAAAATCAGTGGTTAGTTTTCCATACAAATTTTACAGAGGACGTAACATTGTTATTCAGCGAAAAGAAATTCTAAAAAAGTTTTCTTTCTATGATATTTCGACGCGGTTTTCCTCGTCTTTCTTTATGCGTACCGAAGGATTGGAATGACTTGTAAGAGTAGGCGTAGGCATTTCCCTACTAAGTTAGTGCGCCCAATGTCTGAGACATTATCACCATTTACTATCAGGTGGGATCGACGTCAACCATTAACTTATTCCAGGTAAAAAAAAAATAAGGTTTATTAAAAATATTTAACGAGCTTTAAGTATAGATCCATAATACAAATAAAAACACAAAATTTCATTACTGTATTGTTAACCGTTGAGGAGTTCCCTTGTCCGGAGCCAATCCTGAACGTAGTATCAGGTCATGCTTGTCATAAAAATGCATTGTCATCAGGATAAAAACTTTATGCAAAATTTCAGCTCCGTATTGTAAGAGGAAGTGGGTCTAATTAAGCTTGCAAGATTTGACCTGTAACAAACAAATATACTAACGTACTAATATTCAAACATATCTGCAAGTTAAACAAAAGCTTGTAATAATGTAATATTTTGACTTTAACATTGTCATGAAAATTGTAATGCGTATGTTGGCAATGCGTCTCAAAACATACTGCCAACCTGCTGTTAGATAGGAATTTGTGTGCACAGAAAAATGATATTATCTTATAAATTTCATTCGATCCATCCAGTCTAGCTTTCAACCCCCTTCTAACCCTGCGGCCGTAATTCAATGAATTCTACTAGGATTTAATATATTTTTGAAATCGCAAAAGTTTATACAATAACAAAACCTCGGTACGTACTTGGGCTTTCGACTTGTAAACGGCCGGGGGTGAATGAGTGAATTCAAAGCTTTTTCTTACCAGAAAAAAGTAGTTATTGTGACATAACTGTAACAGTTGCACATATGGTATTGGGTTATTTGTAAATGTGATGATGGGTTACATTACCAAAGGTTTCATATGTAATATATATAGAATATTATATCCCCATGTCCATCAGAGACAAAGGAATCTAATGGTATTATTTTTTCCGAAATATCTAATATATGTAAATATTTATATATTCTTAATAATACTACTTACGTACGTAAGTAATATTAATTATAAGTGTGAAATTGCGTGTGTTTGTGCGTCTTTGAATGCGGTGAAGATTGAGGAATTTTTATGTGGATATCGTGAAGTTGTTGGTCTGGTGATGGAAGGTTGAGGTGATAGGCTACTTTTCATCAACATTGGCACCACGGGGACGAACCCTTGTATTTATATAAAAGTTGAACTTACTAAAACTTTCAACAAAATAAGCGATACCGAAAATCAATTTACATCTGAATTGAGATGTAAACAGTTCAAATAATCAAAGCTTTTGTGTCCCCCAAAACCAATAATTACCAGTTGACAAGGTACAATCTCTGCTGGAATACCAAAGCTCAAGAAGGAATCCATTGCCGGGAATCTAATCAAATTTCAAAACTCTATTATGAGAATGGAGCGTTCAATTTAAACTGTATCCTAACAGAAACGGTTAATGGAATTAAAAAGTTGATTACCGACAAATTGTCAGCAAACATCTCGTTTCTGATGGCTCTCCGGCGTGTCAACAGGCTAAGAAAGAAAATGAGACCTACAGTGTTAAAAACATCCCTTCCTCTACACCCAACTGTCAACTAACAATCCTGCTAATATTATAAATTCTCAAGTTTTTGAAAATGGATGTTTATTAGTAAATGAAAGTAGGTTTGCGAATTAAAAGCGAACGTTTTAGAGGATGTATAAATGAATGAATGGATAGATCTTGGATGTTTGTTCCTGTTTCACGCAAAAACCTTACGTGTCTGAATGAAATTTGGCACAGGCATAGATTACAGTCTGAAATAATATAGAGTCTATTTTAAATACAACACAGGCGAAGGCACGGGCAGACTCTAGAATTATAAATTCCAAAGTTTATGAGTATGGATGGATGTTTATTCTTATTTCATCCAAAATCTACCGAACAGATCTAAATAAAATTTGTCGTAAAAATAGATTATAGACTAGAATAACACATAGGTTACTTTTTATCAACGTACTTACTGCGCGAGCTAAACCGCGGGCAGAAACTAGTGTAAAGTCCAGTCTTTCACCCTTTATAGGAACAAAGGATAGGAGTAGCGACGATTGGTCAATGAAACCGAGTTGTCGGCATTTTATAATTTGCGACTAGCAGGCGATTACTCAACAAAAAAGCGCCGATTAGTCAACTTATTTTGTTTGTCATCTTTTATGAAATAGATTAGTGTTGACAAGTTTTCAAATTACAAGCAGATATATATATGTAATACTTTATACAATGATATATATATATATATATATATAAAGTATACGATATATATATATATATATATATCATTGTATATATAATATATGCAATAATCGTATAACCTGTAGCGCAACACATTAGTCCAGTGGAACAAGTACCTTAATGCTATTAGATTGAGGTAGAGCTGCAGAGTTCATAGCCTGTAAAAACCTATCGAAGTCTAATAGAAGAAAATAAATAGAGAAACCTTATCATGGATACCTACTGCAATAAATATAGAGATTGTTTAGAGTTTCGCCGTTTCTTTTCCTCAAAATAGCATCTTTCCGAATCGGTGGTGGATTCAAAAAAATGTTGACGTTCATAAATGTATTTTTAATGCCTTTGTACCTAATTTTGACTTGATACATGTTAGTACTAATACATTTTTTGGAGTCCAATTTTTAATTATTAAAATTATTTCAAATATTACCTATTTCTGAGATAAACGTGCACAAAGAAATAATTACATAGATTAGTTAGTTCAGTTAATATCTTTAGTTTGCTTTTTATTCCTTACTAAAATCCGTATTAATAGTTTCCCCAGAATATCTTTTATGAATAGACAACGATCAGCTTTTCCTCCACCTCACAGTCCATGAATATAAAGAATCATACTTATATTTTTAATAATGAAGAACTCTTACCCGCTATTTCGACCCCTTAAAACCGTTTTTTAAGAAAAGTAACCTGTTTTTCCTCCAGTGCTATTCTAACTAACTTTCATCAAAATTAGAATAGTTTAGACGTTGATCGGGAACAGACAGACAAAATAACCATCGCATCATTAATAGGATGATACAGAATAAAAATAGATTCCATAGACATAATCTGTGCATAAACTATAAAACGATCGGACGGGCGACAGTTCGCGCCAAACGTAATGGCACCCCAACAAATCGCATAATGTTCCCTCTGTTTGACTTACCGACGGGATCGCAGATTTAAATACACGATAAATAAATACTTAACTTCTTAATCCATTTGCGGTTACGATTCTAATTCTATTCCAAAAGAAAGTAGAAAGATATGATTTTGTATATCTTTATCAGAAAAGATATTCTTTAGTAAATTCCCATTTTGAATACCGCTAAATTAATACATACATAGGTTACTTTACAGAGTTCTGGTTTTCTTGACGCTTACCTACTTAACTTAATCTTTTCTAATGGCCCAATACTGAGCACACATCTCTTGTCATAACCGAGGAGTGTGAAAGAATACTTCACCACTCTGCTCCAATGTGAACCGGTAGAGGCATCATTCCATAACGGTCTTTCTACTGAGCTCGGGTGTCCTCTTATGATGAGAGTCCATAGTCCACCACGCTGGCCAACTGCGTTTGGTGCAATTCACACACGGTTGATAACTTTATGAAGTTTCCTCAAGATGTTTTCCTTCACTGTAGCAAGTTATGATCAACGTCAGATACACACTCAACTTAGAAAATTAGAAATGCGAGCGGCATGATTTGAACTCGGGACCTCTCGTTCGTGAAACCAAAGCTCACATTACTAGGCTATCACTACTATTTTTGCCACGAAAAATCCACCTTCCAAAGCACATGATGTTACTTAACTTGGCCAATCACTTGGATACAATCCGCTTAGCCTATATCGTATTACTTCACCCGTCTGGTTATGGCATTAATTCAATTAACTGCAAAATAATAAAATATGAAATGTTGTTAGTCCCGAATAGTCGTATTTTATTGTTACCTACTCTATTTTATTGTAAAATCATTCAGTCTGACGACATCATGTCTAAAAATAAAAATCTGTTTGTAAAGAACCAAACATATTATCAAATAAACTCCTAGCTACTTATTAACCTAAAATGTACTTATTTCAAGTTATTGTTTCTTTAAATATTCTATTAAATCTAACCCAACTCCTTGCTTTCACGACTCAATATAAAACTTATAGAAAACATAATAAAATATTTTTACAAACTTGCTCTTCAGAGAATACAAATAAAAATACATTATTTCCTAACTCCATTTTCAGCTGCAAAAGTAGCATAGCGAAACACTCCCGAGAGTAAGAACTAATAAGCAGTTTTCTTTCGCGCCAAAATTGTCTTCCATAATAGCGTCGGCGGCAAGATACCGCTCTATCATAAAAAGAGATAAACGACCTTTCTCTCTATTATTTTTGCACTTTAACAAAGGGAATGTGTGCATGTACGTTTGTCTCTTTCTAGCGTACCAAATAATCCACTAACTCTCTCCACCGCGAAGGAAAAACAAAAATTTGTCGCTCACCCCCTCCCTCAGCCACTAATGTTCGGGGAGAGGTGAAGGAAAGCGGGCTCGCCTCCTTTGTAATTTAGTTCAAAAACCTAATACGTGTCAATTATCATTTTATTAAAAGCTTAAATTGAACGCACTCAGCTGCGTATGCTAACATTATTAAAATTTTAATAAACTTGGTAAACTAATCGACTTTATTAAAGTATTTTATGAAGTCACCTATGTACATGTAATTAATGTCTTGAAGCGATCGTCAAAGAACTCTTGGAAGATATTTTAGGAGCCGCGTTAGGGCTATTTGGAGGTACCTACTGAATAAGATACAGAAATTTAATGGTGTTTGGTGTGAGTGCGACCTACATTGTGTTGGCAGAATAGTCTTTGTGTTGGCATTCTCAGACGACAATGGCGCGCTGTTTAGGCGGGAGAAAAAGGCGGGAGCGCGTTATCAGCCAGCGCCATTATGGAGCTTATCAGAGAAGACTGCTTCCGCGAGACTTCGCCCCTTTTTCTTTTACGGTCACGTCTTTGCGGCTCAGGTAGAGATAGCGAATACGTGTTTTGTTTTGCTTCTTCATTTTTATCTTGCTTTTCTTGGCTTTAAACAAAAGGAGATAATAACGAAATTTGATGTTTTTGGTCTTGATAGTAAATGATGTGTAGTTCAGATTATGTATGCTATTTTGAAAAAAATCATAGGTTAACAAAGGATGTACCTACTTTGAAATTTCACGCGGACCACGACTTACACAGATTCCAGTTGTAGTTTTTTTTAAATAAATATAGCTTGATATCTCATTTCTTTTTTTGGCACCTAATAGGCAGTTGTTAATACAAAATTACTATAATATTCTGTAAAGTTGATAAGTACTTAAAAGATGTCCACATTGTAACTTAAAAATAAATTTTAAAATATTGTTCGGTATCCTGAGTTTGCGGTGATAGCTTAGTGGTTAAGGATTCGGCCTTTTCATCGGGGGGTTCGGGTTTGAATCCCAGGGCGCGCACTTCTGACTTTTCGGAGTTATGTGCGTATTAAGTATCTAAATGTCACTCGCTATAACTGTGAAGGAAAACATCGCGAGGAAACCTGCATGCCGGGGAGTTTGCAAAACTCAAAGGTGTGTGAAATCGCCAATCGGCATTTGGCCAGGACTGGCCTTAATCTTCTCATTCAGAGAAGAAACCCATTCTCAATAGTGGGCCGTGATGGGTTGAGATGATGATCAGATATTACAGATATTCGCTACATTTTTCTAATAGTAAATAGTTTATCACTTTACGAACTGTAACAATTTTACTAAAATACATTTCCAGAAGGAACAACATCAACGACAACGTTCTAAAAATTATCTTTGTTAAAACAAATTGCATTATATACACAGAATGAATATAACAGCATAAAGTGATTAAGAAAAGAAATAAAATACTTTTATCTATCAGAAGAGGTCAATAGAGCTGTAAATATTTGCTAAATATTGCGTGGGGTGGCGGCTCTGAAATATAAAAGTGTTTTCAATAAACAAGCGCGCGGCATGAATGAGCTAATTAAGGCTGCGAAAGAAACGGGAAGAAAGCCGAGAAAACTCGAAGAAAACAAGAAATACTCCTCACTGCAGGGACGGACTCGGTCGCGGGGATGTTGCGTGAATATGTACGCATACTAAACTACGAATGGCCCGGTCTGGCAACTTTGTCTGCGTCCAAACTCGATTCTCGGTCAAGTTTATAATGTGTCAGATGTATGTTTCTTCTCGGGTTAACATTTCGAATAACATTCCTAAATGTGTTCTCGTCTCTTTATATTGACACCTTTCCTAAATGGTAGTAGATTCCAAAAAATTGACATAGTACGAGAATAAAAATTCGTCCGTTGCATACATGTGTATGCACGTCACTTCAAACCTGGGACCCCTGTTACGAGTAGTAGTTACTATTTTACCAACTAAGCTAAAGGGTCCTATCTAAACTGTACAATTGGGGTTTGCTGTAAGGCAAGCGAAATGCAGGTGCTTAGATTAATCTGTGCCCGCGATTTTGTCCGCGTGGAATTTTACAAAAAATTTATTGGTCAGTTTGCAGATTTTACGATAACTTACATTTTATAATCCTAAAATAAAAGTAGCTTAAGTACATCATCAGCACCTTACCGTACCTTATACATCAGCTATTCGCTAATAACTGTCCCGTCAAAATCGGTCCAGCCATTCCAGGCATCAACCGGAAAATTCAGACAAACATACAAAAACTGTACAAAATGTTACTTTGGAAAATGTACCGTTTAAACATATGCATTACCAGATTTTTTTTAACACTACAAACAGACTGCAATTTCATTTATTTGTATAGATTTCTCGACCTCATAATTAAAAGCGTTGTAAAACACAGTCAAGTCCGGCCCATCGCGAAGAAGGCGTCTATGTCCTCGAGTCTGAATAGTCCGCTAACAAACTCTTTCACAAAAATACAATAATTACTTTAAGTCAAATAAAAACCGCTTTCTTCCCCGCCCGTGCAGACAAGGGCACTAATTCACCTTCGCACTTCGCCACTTCTGTTTTATTTCTACCCGAATAGAATCTCCCTTTGTGGAAGACAACGCTTCCGTTTTATAAAGGAAATTTTATTTTTCATTGCTAATATACATGGAACTTGATTACTAATTGCGTCCCATGGGTGGGTGTGATGGGTGGTGTTGAAAGCTACTAAAGGAAGCGTTTCAACTCTTTATACTTTATTATTGTAAAAAAAGCTTTTAAAAGGTCTGGTGTCGCTAATGTCCAGCGGCACTCATCACTTTCAATCAAGTCATCCGTATGCTCGTTTACCTTTGAAAAACATTGGTCGGGACTCAATGCCTATGTCAATTACATATATAGATATATGTAGGTATATATATATACATATATATATATTGACATTTTTACTTTTATTTTTTATTTAATTTGTATGCCAGCTATGACGGGACTACTATACCACTATAATTCTGTAACACCTGTTGTATTCTTATTTTATACATGTAAATACTAAATAATATATATATGTATACATATAAATAAAAGTAAAAATGTTAATATATACAAAAACAGAAATTACATAAGAAACAAACATTAATATTAAAATAATAGAATAATATAGTCAAAGAACTTATTACAATTTCTTTATCTTATTATCATCTGTAATCACGATGGTCCCCATGCTTGGGCATTTTTTACTTTCTTAAGTTGAACGCATCCTTTTATAATAATTACGGATTTATATAGTAATTAGGCGTCGTAATAACTATGCAAAGTTATATAAGCTTCAGTTGCAGCATGTACAAAATATTCAAATTGAAACTTTCGGAGTCTTCTAAAAAGTTGTAATTTTGTACTACAACACTTATACACAGGAACCGTCGATATGTGGTTCAGCTATTTTGAAGACTAGACTTAGCTTATAGTCTTATTATAATAGCAATTCAATTATATAAATTAACTATATATTTATTTTATCAGATATTATGTGAACTGATTGGGTTCCACATAAATAAAATTTTCCCCGCACAACGATGTACGATTTAGGCTTTAATAAAAAATTTATGAACGGCATTTCGCGAATTCAATCGACGTTTTATCATTTCGTTTTATAAAACCTTAAAATGTAAAATTCAAATGGCTCCTTCAATACGCTTCATTTACAGCCTCAAGTTCCATAACCAAGCAGTTCTGACCGATTGTGGCTACATTATACAAACTTTCACAGTTTATACAAATTTGCCCGCTGCTTACTAAAATATGAATACATAAATGTGCTCAATAAGTTCTTGATGTTTATATAAACTCTACTTTTTAAAAGTTTTTGTCTGGTAACTAAGCAAGGAATTATTAAGTTTACGGGTAGTTTGTAAAACAGGGAACTAAAGCAAGGAACGGATTACGGGTAGTTTGTAAAAAACCAATTACGTTAGATCATGTTTTTATCCCATGTTTGATCTGCAGTTAAGTATTTATTCTTTCCTCATATTATATGATGTTCTTTTAAGTAAGTAGTAAGTTGAATTTGAGTAAATTAGCACCCCTAAATAAAACTGTAAAGCCCCTGAAAAAGTTTTGCGGGTCATTTCAGTTCATCTACCCTCCAACAAATAAATACTTTCTTTCCGAGAAAATAAGATTTTAATATTCATAAAATTGATAACGTGTACGCTATAAAATAAATATTTGCGTAGATAATTTTTAATACGTATTTACTTCTATTTTGCCCGTCTCGGTCAGAATTTATGTAGTTTTAAAATGTTTGCATTTTATTATGAACATAAATAAAAAAGGTGTGTATTAATTTAAATGCCTACTTTACTTTATAACTCTTAAAGGTCTTAAACGATTTTATTTGAAGCGTTCATAGCCCGGCTTGTTTCCATTGTAGGCGGTCGAAGAAGTTAAGCAACAGCAGGAGAGGTCAGTAGGGGAATGGGTGACCGGTAGTGGCAAAAACTTCACGAACGGTTGCGTGCTTAGCCTTACATTCCGTAGTATTTTAAAGTGGGATTTTGACACGCTTTTGTTAGCATCTCTTTTAACTACACAAAGCAGCGATCGGCAACTCGCAGCCTGTGGGCCATATATGGTGTTAAGGCTACCAACCTATACTATACTAGGTAATAATAAAATTGTAACAGGGTCAATTTGGTACATTAAGTATTTTGATGCACGGAGGCTTTGTTATCGGTATAGAGACCAAAACATTTTTTTTGGATTTATTATCTGTCTGTCCGTCTGTCTTATCTGTTCGAGCTTCACGCAAAACCTTAGTAACGCAAAAAACTCGGCAATGTTAGATAAAAATTGGCATAGTCGTAGTTGAAAACCCGAGAATGTTTATAATATACCTTTTATCCCAGAAAACTGCTTTGTTCCCGCGGAATAATAAGTCAAAATTAATGTGGCAACTCTAAAAACCACTGAACAAATCTTCTTCCGAAGCAAAGCCAGGGCAATTTCTAGTATTTGATAATTACTTTTATTGAATTAAAGTTAGTAGATAGGTAGAGCCAATAGGGCTTATTTAAAATGTTTTACACTACATGACTTCGTTTTCTAGGTACGACGTACTAATTTTTTTTTAATATCTTTGGAAAACTCACACACGGCCATCAGACCCCAAATTAAACGTTAGCTTGTACTATGGTGAACAGATAACTGATAAACATACATATATACTTTTATATATATACTTAAATAGATATTCCTATTACACACCCAAACACACAAAACAAATATTCCTGCTCATCACAAAAAAGTTTGACCTGGGTGGGATTCGAACCCACGACCATCGGTGTAGTAGTCAGATTCACTAACCACTACACCAACCAGCCTGTCTACTATTTAATATGTACCTGCATTATTGTTGTAAATAGAGATCACAAAAGCTCCATAACCACGGAGTACAGCAATGTTCAATATGCGACAAGTTTCTCCACAGTTACAATAAAGCCTCTGCAGCTAAACCTGATGAGTAAACTTTTATCTTGAACTCCGCCACATCGAATACGTAATTAGTGCGCCAAGTTATATTAGATTTGCAGAAGATCGGATTTCGATACAATCTAAATGCTGTACCGAAGGTTATTAATGAAATTATGTTGCTGAATATTGTATTTCGATATTTATTAGTTATATCTCTTATACCTATTATATCTACATATATACATATATAATTATCATTTGATACGTGAGAAAAAACATCGTGGGGGAGTCTGTCGATGTCCCCATTATGTTCTCGAAGATTGTGAAGTTTGCCAATCGTGGCCAGCGTGGTGATCTGGTCTGTACCCTCTTCATATTGTAGGAGATGACCCAAGCCAAGCGGTGGGACTTTTATGGACTCAAATGATACCTAATGATGGTACAAAAAGGTCTATTCGAACTACTTATCTGCTAAAACAACTAAATGTGTACATTGCCTATTATTTTTAACTACTGTACCTAATGTACTACTGTATTAGGTAGGTATCTATAATTGGCAGGTATCTGTCTTGTTTTACATTTCAATGTTAGTTTATTACAAACAATAGATTCACTTTATACTAGATGCATCGCCCATTGTCATGAATAAAACATGAATGCATCATCAAAGCATTATTGGTCAAAAGCAAAGCAAGCAAGCAACTTGCAAGAAATTGTGAAACTCAGAAATAAGTACTATCCAGACCACAGTACAGGCAAACAGGTAAAATTAAAAATCTACAAAAACTATGTTGTTTTAATGCAGCTAAAATTCTACTATAAAATTAATAATGCTCAAGTAATATCGTTTTAAATAACATTTAAGATGTGTTTAATTACAGCGCGCGAGATAAGCGTGTTTTATTGAAAAAGTTATGCGCTCGCGATTTAGATTAGTACAAAGTTGCACAATAATTTAGATTGAGCGATGATTCGGGAAGCACCCGCCATTCCCGCCAACCGCGACCCCGCGCTCGCAGCGCGCCAAGTATCGCGTTCCACAGATATCGAATTGCAAGATTTGATTTGTGGAATATGACCATAGTCATATTATGCCAACTAGAAAATTGACGTTCATAAGTTATTGATAATATTTACGTCAAATAAAAGAAAATGTCTTTTAAGTAGGAAGCTGTTCGAAGATTGCGGATTGGTCGACATCACATACCCTTAAGACTTTTATGAACTTCTAAATGGACAAAATATCTGTCTAGCTGGATACTTTTTAAGATTGATTAATTCCCTTTTGAATCTTCATAATATAACCCCAACTAAAATCATTGTAATTATATTTTTACTAAAATAAATACTACATAAATAAATAACCGCTTATAAATTTCTGCAACACTAATAACATCTATAACCTGAGAATAAATAAAAGTATGCACATAAATGTTTGCCCCAGCCGACAATCGAACCCAGGACAAAAAAATCTGTTCTTATTTACGTACGTAACAAGTTATTACTTTTTAGGCGTAACAAGATAAAAATCTTTCAAAAAATTTAACTTTAAACCTGCGTTTGTAGAAATAACTATACTAATTATTGAAAAAAACTTAAAAGTTGACAAACTAACTTGAGGGTGTCGATTTCTTGTGACGGTGCATTGTAAAAATTTACTCTCATCATTTGTCCCTAATGTGCCAATAGATATATAACTTCAAATTACTTAAAAACTCCATAAAGTGATAAAATGTCTATAGCCTCATCCAGTATTTCCCACGGGTGCTACCTCTCTGAGGATCACTGTATGTTGTGTAAAGTTGTGCTCCACTAATATCTTAACACGTTACGCGCCTAACGAGTTGTTTAATGAATTAAATCCTAATTTATGGTTGCAGTGTTCCGCGTAGTCTTGCCGCGTAGCTAACTCGTCTTATGTACTTTAATAATAAATACACTTTCAGAAACAAATGTGAAATATTTGTTTTGGCTTATCTATGTATTCTGTTTAATATATGAAATTTTAAGTAAGAAAGAAAATGCATTTATTTTGCCAATAGGTACGTAGTGTCAGGAAACTACACAGTCACAAAGTGGGAGCAAACTAGAAATTTTCAGCATTTAATGCGTGTAATACTTCAGAGCAGGGGTGAGCAACATTTTTAAATTTATTTTTTATACTGTGTCAAAACATAAAGTAATTCAACATAAAAAAACAAGATACAAAATTGAAGCAATAATATAAAAACTTTACATATTAACTCTAAAGCGTTTAGTAGATTTGATTCAGTATTTAAAGAATAAATATATGAGCGGTCTTCTTGCAAAAATGAATTTTAAATTGGCCCTTGAATTAAAAAGGTTGCTCACCCCTGCTTTAGAAAACCTACTTTTATACAACTATAGGTTAAGCAAATTCACCCATCATAGTACGACCATGACTTCTAATGCCCTTTGCATCGTTTTAGTGAACCTGTCTATAGAGAATCCCCGGCCAGGACAGATATTTTTGACATATAAATAATTGTTTTCGTGTCATGTAGGTTATATATGTATGATGTTTGAGGAACTTTATAGGAAGCGCTGGATGCTAGGGTATAAGCAATTTATTTATTTATGTATTATTCCAAACCTTAATCGATTTCTGTACAAAATTCCATTCAGATCCGTTCAATAGTTTTTTGCGTGAAAGTATAACAAACATTCATCAAGACTTAAAAACATTCGTATTCGTATATACATATGTTTTTTTCTATGTCTAGGAAACGGTATAATAAAACAAATTTAATGAATTTAATTCTATTTTATTGCAACAGCAAATTAAATAATAATACAAAAATAGCAACAAATTATACATTTCAACATTATTGTGTACAATACACCTTCACTTAACTACAAGTAGCGACATCTAGTGATAGCGTTACGAGCAACATCTTGACAATATGTTTACAATCGCATAGATGAACATCATATATTAAAATAAAATATACAATATGAATATACTTTCATTTCCATTACTAAATTCATCAGGTAACATAACCTGCTATCAAATCAGATTAACGCCATCTATTACATACATAAGTACATTAACTACAGAAAAATGTTATTTTTTCATACATATATCAAATCAATTAATTTAGCACCAAATATATTTTAGTTACCAATAAAACATTATTGAGCGAAGCATTATCTACAACAGACTCATTATACCCATAAAAAACTTTTCTGTGATGAGCAGGAATGTTTGTTCTGAGTGTATTAAAAATATCTATATAAGTACGTAGTTATAAATATATATATGTGTATGTTTATCAGTTGTCTAATCACCATGGGACAATCTTATGCTCAGTTTGGGATCTGATGGCCGTGTGTTATTCTGAGATATATATATTTATTTATTTATTGTTACATGAGGCGATGAGTAAGTCGTCGTTGTGAAGTACCAAATAAGCGTGCCGTGACTACGCCAGCGTGACCCGTTGCTTCTGCATGCTCTGCGAGAGTACCCTCTGTTCAGCCGTGAGCGGCTCGCCTCTGAACCTCTTGTATCTGTAAAATTAATAGTTTAATTAAAGATTTATTTAATGTTAGTTTAAATATTGAATTAAAATAATATATGCTTACTTATTAGAAGCATTCGTTCCAGGATGCTTATTTACATACGAAGTCATCGATAAAGCTAAGTAACAGCGGGCGCGGTCGGCAGGAGGTTGAACAACCGCTAGTGGTAAAAAAAATCCATGAATACTTCCGTGCTTCGGAGGGCACGTAAAGCCGTCGGTCCCGGTCGTTATCGTTAGATAACTATCGTTAAGCCATGTCGGAGGCCTTTGGGTGGCTTAAAAACTTCCTACACTTGGTTTGGCCACTAACCCCTTCATCAATCCGCTTGGAGCAGAGTAAGCCCTAGGTCTTCACAATATGACGAGAGAACCGTGCTCAATAGTGGGCCATCAACGAGTTGTAGCCGGGTTTATCCATACTATATTACAAATGTGAAAATGTATAAGTTTGTCTATTGGAGCGACGGATTAACGTGGAACACACAGGCGCACCCTAGTGTACTTATAATTGAATTAAGTTAGATTTACACAACGAATTGGACATGGTACATATCTTTAAATAGCTCATTAGAGTTGCGCCCTTAATGTTTTACGTATTGCGTATACTCTTAAGAAATACGGCCTTTTGGTTTTCCATCGTCGACATGAATACCTATTAGGAAAAGTTTAAAAGAATAAAAGAGTTTCAAACATGAGATTAACCTTTAACACAGGACAGGAAACACTAAAAAATTAAGAACATACATGACGTCGTAGAACTGCCGCTGGTCCGGCGAGAGAGACGGCTTGGTTTCTAGCAGCGCGGCGGCCACATCCTGCCGCTCCACTCGCACCGTCTCCACGCTCTTCTCGCCGTGGCTCACCTGACACAACATTTACCTGTTACCTTTCATCATATCATGTCTTCCATCCATCCATTCATCCGTCTGTCCACTGTTGGTCATAGGCCTCTTTCTATTCACGCCATTCTGGCCGGTCATAGGCCTTTTGAATCCAGCGGATACCCGGTGTCTCATATCACATCTTTCTTATGACTAAATAAAGTGAAATTCAAAATTCATCAATACATGTGGGTATGTGAAAAACGTCTTTTTTTGAGTCTACCGTCGAATTGTGAATGAGTGTCATTAAGGCGAACGTTTAAAAAATCTCTACTCTGGAGTGTCACAACATCGACCCAGTCCTATAGTTTATCCGCTACAATATTTTAATACATACTTATTCAAATTAATGTTTACCTAAAATCATCTATAATATATTAATTAAGTTCATTTTTTAATTCTTTCATTTTCGATAGTTTTTAAATGTTTGTGGGCATTTTGTTATCAAGCTGTGCTCCTTGAAAGGTTATAATTTTTTTCACTTAATTCGTTCCTATTCGGGTTAGAACGTAATAAGTTGTTGTTTGTCCTCGTGAGTGTTTGTATGTCTCATAAATTTGTGAACCATTATATTTCTCTGTGTGTTAGCGTGTGCGAGCGCGTGCGCGTTCGTCTATATATGTATTTACGTTTACGTACAGGAGTCCGTGTGTAAAACGTACCAACTGTCTCTCCAGGCTGCCGAGCTGCGCTGTGACCAGCAGCGCCTTGAGGTCTGCTGGGGAGAAGCCATCCGTTTGCTTCGCCAAGAGGGTCAGATCGACCTCGTCGGATAAGGACACGCTGTTGGACAAGGTCTTCAGGACCTCGTATCGACCTTGCTGTAAATAACGACTGATTATAATAATATAACATTAGTGGTTTTACTAAGTACGATAGTAGAAATTAGTACTATTTCTATAATTATTCATTATATATGTATTAGCGGTTATTTGTTTATTAATACATACAGGAAAAATAAATATTACGATACTATGAATGAAGAAAAGGCTTATGAGAGTCAGAGAGTAAAATACACCTGAAGAGAATGGGAGGAGGATAAGATAAAGGGAAAGAGAAAGCGATATAAACTGAGTGAGAGAAGAAGAAAGAGAACAAGATTTATTAAAATATTTAGAAAAACAAGAATTATAGAGCCCTAATACGAAGAAACACATAAAATAAGAAACACATAAAAATGCAAGATTGGACCTGAACAAACCAACAAACTTATATACAAACATGCATATACACTGCAAGTTAAATAATAGCTTGTAAAAAGAGAGTAGAAGAGAGACCTGGGCAAAAAATGAGAGAAAGAGAGAGAATAAGCACATCGGTGTAAGAAAGAGAGACAGAATTTGTGGGTGTAAAAGAAGAGTGTGTGGAGTTAGAGAAAAAGATAGTTACGGTGTCCGGCAGGGGAGTATAGATATGTCTCTGCAGACGGCCGGCTCGCAGCAGCGCGGGGTCTAACAGGTCAGGGCGCGCGGTGGCGGCCAGCACGGGCCCGCGCGCGCCGCCTTCCGCGCCGTCCAGCCGCGCCAGCAGCTGGTTCACCACGCGGTCCGTCACTCCCGTCGAGTCGTGCCCACGTCTGACACACACACATATCGCTTTACAGTTTATAATAAGTCCGTAACGTCGAGTCGTGCGCACGTCTGACACATAGACATACCGCTTACCAGTTTACACTAAGTCCGCAACGCCAATCCTATCTTGCCCACGTCTGACACACATACACAGACCACTTTTGACACATCAAATAAACACACAATTAATAATAACTTGGTAAAACATAGTCTAAAACTTAATTTATGATTTTAAACTGACGTTACTATTTTACGGGTACCCACTATAGTATTTGTAAGTAACTAGTACATATTTATATTCTCCCATACACTAACAGACGGGCTGGATTATAAAATAGGTATGTGATTATTTTACCGTTGTATAATTAGTATTTTAATAATTTAACGGTCACATTGTGCTACAAATTGCGTGGTACCATGGTTCCCGAGATACCGTGGACACTGTTTCCCGGCTATACCTGTCAACGTTATCTTCCTCCAGAGCAATCCTCCACATAAAGCTACTCACAAAAAATAGTATCTAATCATGTCAAAAAAAAATATACCGAGGTCCACAGATTGTTTATTCACCGCTTTTATTGGGAACGATCGAACAACTTTTATTACTCTTCAGGAGAATCAAATAGGTAAGTACTTACTTTGGTGCGAGACTGTCGAATTCATCGAAGAAGAGAATGCACGGTCGCATCATGTCCGCTCTGAGGACAACAAGTTTTATTAAAAAACTTTACTAACTCAAACTCTCAAACTTAAACTCGAGTTTATTTCACGTATGTATGTACGTACGTACGTATAAATGCACTTATGAACGTCACATGTTTTAAATCTACCACCGTTTCGGAAAGGTTCCATAATAAAGAGGAAAAGAAACGGCGAAGGAATCAAATACATGCATTATTTTGTTACCGAATTCCACTTTTATTGCAAATTTCTTATGTTATAAATGCGAAGAAACTGTCTAAAATTGTTCATAATGAATTGCAGAATCTCTCCACACAATATATTGCCAATTTACAATTTATTTTTTGTCCCGTAAAATATACCAAGGTAGAATTTCTTTTTCGTGTATTTCCAAAATTATGCAATATTAGAAAGTAATTTAATTTTTGGTAGTAGTAGTATAAGAGCTGGCAACGTTTTAGAGAGAGAATTTCAGGTAGGCCAGTTTTTAGATATAACTCTCCCTCGCACTCTCCTGGACACATACGGTCTACCTGGCTGGCGGCAGTGGTTGCGTTCATGAGTGGTCACCCGCCCGTCACCAAATCGTGATTTTCGAATTCGATCGAATTCTAAATAGGCTCATAAAAAGGTTGGTTTTAGCTCTATCAAATATGAAGAAATTAACGAATTTGCTTCTCACGTTTGAACAGAAATAATTAAGAAAAAAATTGTTTTTGGGACACGAATTTTGACTTACGTTTTCTCCGAAACTAGTCTACTGAGCATGATGGGAGTTTTACTTTCGCTGTTGGTATGAGATGCTTTGTGTTATTATGACAAAAAAAGGGCGTGTCCCATTTTATGGATAAAACAAAATCTGTGCGACGGTAGATCGAGTGATGCTGTTCAAGTTGAACGCTGACTTTTATAAAATGAAGATAGGATTTTAATGGCCGCTCCAACATGTTCGAAAATAACATACTTATCAAAGATATCCCTGACAGCCTTCTCGCTCTGGCCGATGTACTTGGACAGGAGCTCGGGTCCCTTGACGGTGATGAGCCGCGTGTGGTGCAGCCGCGCCAGACACGACCCCACCAGCGACTTGCCGCTGCCCGGCGGCCCGTATAGCAGCACGCCGCAGCCCGCCGACGGGAACAGTGCCGGGTACTGCAGGGCACATGTCATAATGACAGACTCGAGACTGCCTCGATATTTAATGTCCAAAGAATATTAATTTTCCATTTCGACGTAGTTACATTTTTTTATTTTGGCAATTACTTAGCAGACTTCCAATGGCCCATGTATGTTATTGTATTGTATGTTATAGTATCGTAAGTGGATTTTTTTATTTTAGAGTTTTTTTATTATATTTTGGAAATTATACGGCAAAGCCTTGTAAAAGGCCGTGAACGATTTCTATTCCTTTCATCTTATAAAACCACTAGCTTTTTTTCCACGACTACGTTCGCGTGTTGCAGTCATTGAAAATTTACGTGCAGGATTCGAACCTACGACCCTCCGTTTGAAAGACCTACTCATATAAATGTACATACATACATATATATTTATGAGATCAGGTATACCATCATAGGCCAGAATATGCATTCAGTAAGCTCCTTCTTGACGTGGTCCAGGCCTCCAACAGGCCCCCAGATATCAAAGCCTTTGGCTCGTTCCACGTCCTTCGTCACATCTTCCACCAGCCTGGGCTTCTGGCCATCAGAACAGGACTCTACAACTCAAACAAATGTCTTACTGTCACACTCAGAACCGTTAATGTTTACTTGAATATCTCCTTAGTACAGATAACTAATGAGATCGATTTGTTAAAGATTCTGTACAAAGGAGCGATTTAAGAAGACATTAACGACTCTGCGTGCCACAATAACAAAGCATATTTAAAATGATCATTGCAACTCATAACTGCTGAACTCGATTCTCTACTCACAATGTGAGGAGTTCAGGCGGATGTCCACCACGCTGAACCAAGTGCAGATTGGTGGACTTCAGACATATTGAAGAACGTTATGGAGAACTCTCAGAATTGTAGGTTTCCTCACGATATTTCCCTTCACCGTAGCAAGTGATAATCAACTTCTAATACGTATGTGCTTTGGAAGTCAGAGGTGCGCGCCGCAAGATTTGAACCCAAAACCTGCCGTTCAAGAAACCAACTTTAAACCACTAGGCTATCACTGCTTAATAGATAAAGAACTTAATACTTAATAGATCCTCTCAATGGACGGAGGGTTTAAAAGAAAAATTGATTCAGTTTAAATAATACGAATAATTACTTAGCATGCTAATAGAAAATCTATAATGTATCTTTATATAAAAAATATTTACTTGTTACGTCATGTTTAATTGTAAATTAGATGACCATGATTTGTCCTGTGATATTTATTTATATAAGTATCTGTTTCTAATATTAATATAAGTGTCTGTTTCTAATATTAAAATAACTGCTTTTTACTAAATGCATATCTATGTATATACGGTAAATATGCCAAAATATACTTTTTTACAATATTTGTATGTTTGTTCCGTCTAGTCTCTGGTACGGCTGAACCAATTTTGATAAGATTTTCACTGGCAGATAGCTGATTTAATAGGAAGCAACTTTTTTTTTTAATTATGATTTTTTGTTAAATTCCACGCGAAGTCGCGGGCTCAGCTACTTCAGTTATATTATTACTTTTTTTCTTGACTCCGTCGAATATCTTCTTGTTGAGGTAGTCGACGATCTCCCTGACGCTGCAGCCGGCCGTGTCCACCGCCAGCTTGATGACGTCATCGTCGTCCACCTCAAACGTGTCCCTTATTTTATCGTTCAGCATATGCTTGAACAGCACTTCCCTTTCGTCCTGTTAGTTATTAATTAATGATAATTATCCATATATATAAACCTGTAACTGATCGCTGTCTGTACGTATGGCTTATTTTCTTTTAAGAATTCAAAAAGCTCACTAAATGAAAGTCAAAAGTTAACAATGCAAAATCCCTAACTTTAAAATAACAATAAAAAATATAAAACTTTAAGAGACAATTTAATTTAAATTTTAAATTAACATTACTTTAGCGAAGCGATGGCAGCTATTTCATATTTATGCTTACAATCTGGTATTAAAAATATGTTATATATTTACAATCTGGTATTAAAAATATGTTAATTTATTATACTTGTATTCAATAGTCGCACATGACAATGCCATAATAATCGCATCGGGACCAGTTTCATTCAAATGACAATTATTTTAGTACTTCTTAGTACAGACTGGTTATCGCCCGCGGCTTCTCCCGCGTGGTATGTGCGTTGTTAAAAAGTATCTTATGTTTTTATTTATTTATTTATTTGCACTGAATATACATGGTATAGATCTTGATTATTATACACGTCCATGATAATATCTTATTCAGCCAAGTTTATAGCATGCAAATTTCTGATAATAACTTATTTCATACTATAATATATCTGTGTACTAAATTTCAGTCAGATTTTTCCAGTATTTATTTATCATCATCATCATCTCAACCCATCACGGCCCACTATTGAGCACGGGTCTCTATTATATTATATTTTTGCGTGAAGGAGTAACAAACACACATCCATGACAGCGCTGTTGGTTTAGTGGTTACTGAACCTGACTGCTACACTGAAGGTCGTGTGTTCGATTCCCATCCAGGTCAAACTTTTCTATGATGGGTAGGAATGTTTGTTCTGTGTGTCTGGGTGAAATATCTATATAAGTATGTATTTAAAAATATATATGTATATTTATCAGTTGTCTGATCACCATAGGACAAACTAACATTTAGTTTGGAGTTAGATGGCCGTGTGTGAGATGTCAAAAGATATTTATTTATTATCATATATCCATCCATGCATGAGAAATTAACCCAAGTATTCAATATATATCTTACTTGATCCAGCTCCTTTATATCAAATTGCGCAGTGAACAGCGGCCTGCCGTTAAAGTGGCTGAGAACGGGGTGCAAAGACTTCATGCTCAGTGACGTCATCAACACACACACACCCACGCATGTTCGCAACATCTGTTTTATCGCCACTGCCAATCTGTGGAATAATAGGCGTAAATAAATAATAATAATAAATTAATAAACACTTATAGTTCGTTTTGTCTCATCCGTACAAATCTTGTAAACAATGTTTGTACCAAAACAATACTTGAAAAAATATTTTTAAGATATTTTCACAAAATTCGCGTACTGTAACAGCGAAAAGTTATTGCGACTCAAGATATTAGTGTGTTAAACTTGTAATTAGACGATTATATAACAAAACTGGCATTATCATTCACTTTTTAAGTTACAAAATTTGTGCGTATGAAAAAAACGTGACGCGAGTGTTGTACCGCGCGTACATGCGCATGGGTGAGCGAGTGTCATTTGTGCTTTGTAATTTTTAAATCAAAACACCATCTACTATAACCGGCTTTACTCCTTACTCCTGTGTAACATACCTTTGATAATAGGCCGCATCCTGTGGCGAAACACCATCCATGTTAGGAGGCACCAGGGCATCCACATCATCACAAATGAGCACCGCGGGGCTCCGCTCCTGGCACATCAGTATCGCCTTCCCCAGCACCTCGGGGATGTCCTTGCGACCCTTTAACGACCGACAGTGGAGGATGTGGGACCACACTGTCAGCTCCTTCTGAACTATGTGGCATAGAGCAGATTTACCCGTACCACTTAAACCTGAAAGATAAAGAATTGTAACTGTTGTATGTGGCTCGTTAGAAGTCACCAAACACGAGTTTAATGTAGGTGTCTTCAAGACAAAAGCGAATAGGCTTCTAGGTTATTGCACTTCACCTTCTACGACTGCAACGCCACTTACCATCAGGTGGAATTGTAGTCAAGAATTAACATATAATGTGTAAAAAAAAACTTTTTTAATATTTATCGATCACGGTCTGCTGTGGTATACACATTTTTCGTTTCATTTGTATGATAGGAACCTTTTGAGTCCACGATTCCATCGGGCTAAGGGCCTTTTCGGTCTGGGATTTGTGGCGTTTTACCCATATAGCCACAAGATGACGAGAACTTTTGATTCTACCCGGATAATAGTACCAACCCATTATTGAAAATGTTCTACATTACTTAACAATCTACAATAATACTACCCGGCTACGGCTATCTAACGATAATAGCCGGGAAAGACGGCTTTTCGTAGCCTCCGAAGTGTGTGCTTAACTCTGT
Source organism: Asbolis capucinus (assembly GCA_018249125.1). NCBI lineage: Eukaryota > Metazoa > Arthropoda > Insecta > Lepidoptera > Hesperiidae > Asbolis > Asbolis capucinus. Next base: position 31,559 of record DWJZ01000068.1, read on the forward strand.
TGGTTGCTCAGGATCGACGAAAGCCATCGGGGTATGAGTAATTCATATATATATATATGTATAATTCTACTGATGTGTGTATGTCACTGAACTCCTCTAAACCGGCTGGACAGATTTGAATTAATTTTTACGTTCTTATTTAACTTGCAGTGTATGCTTATATGTGAGTATATTTGTTTGTTACAGGTCAAATCTTGCAAGCTTAATTAGACCCACTTACTTACACTACGGAGCTGAAATTTTGCATAAAACTTTCGTCCTGATGACAATGCATTTTTATGATAAGCATGACTTGATACTACATTCAGGATTGACTCCAGACAAGGAAACTCCTCGAATGTTAATAACAATTTAATTATGACATTTTGTGTATCTGTAATTACAGCTTGTGTTTTGAAATATTTTAATAAACCTTATTTTGTATATGTTTAGGTCCTGGATAGTTTAAATTCACAAATCAGCCTGGCTGACTGCACTGTAGTACGTATCTAGGTTATTGATCTATGTATTCTGCAACTAAATGGCTAATTTGTGGTAGTTCAAGGAAGGTTTATAAGGTAAAAAAAAATACATGTGCACGAAGTTCACCGGGTTAGCTAGTGTAAGTATTGTAAATTATACATTGAAGAATCTTACCAGTAACTAAAATATTGCTTTTTATTTCTGAAACCCCTTTAAAATGGGCTTCTCTATGTATTTCAAAAGAAATATGCGATACAACCTTTTCCACCATCTTCTGTACCGATTTCATTGTTCTGCAATAATTCTTGGAATCATATTCTAGGTTTGACATCACCAATTTAGGAAGCGCCAAGTCTGAATCACACAAGCATTTGGCCGCCACTGTACAGTGCTTGAAGGATTGTGAATCAAGTATTGTGTATTTTAACTTCTCTGGCTTTAGTTTGAATTGCAAAAAACCACTTGTAATCAAATGGTTCTGTTTAACCATGCTATCATTTATAAGAAATCGTTTACCAGAATGTGTATTCTCCACTACACATTTCTTAAGCTTTTCAATCACATCTATTTCTGTTTGTATTTTCTCGGAATATGTCACGATGTCTATATGCTCTGGAAGTTCAACCTTATCGCCTATTACTTCAAGTATTATCTTTGATCCATTTTCAATATTTACAATAACATTTAGAGCTTTGGGAATGAGTGCTGTTGGTATATTCTTGTTATACACCTCACGGCACAGGCTCCGAAATACAACATTATCTATAAGCACTATTTCTACGCATAAGCCATCTATCTGTCTGTTTACCACGTCTGCATTGTCCTCATCGTGGCTCTCTTCTAATCCAAAGGGAATACGTTTTATAGTAGCTAATATCACAGTGGATTCCTTATATTTTGCATCTAGAAAATCTTCATGCACAAAAATAATGTACGGGTGTATCAAGTTTCGTTTACCATCACTGTCTATTGGTAGAGCTCTCAGTACAATTTTCTCAGGCTTGCTCATAAATGGTTTGAGTAGGCCGCTATTGATTAACCCTATGTTATTGAACTGTCCTCCATCTTTCGGTATATATGGCAAAGTACTCTGCAAGCTACTGTTGAAACTGTTGAATGCATCAACTTTTACTACTATCCTGCTATGGTTAACTAAAATTCCAGTCTTCTTTGGTGTGAAAACTATGGGCATTGAGGTGGATATCCAGACCACTGCCTTCTGATTTGCCACTACCAACCTTAACTGGTCTAGAATACGGAGTTGTAACACATCAGCATTGTGTTCCTGGAAATTTGAAGAAGTATTGTTTTGTTTTTCATTATGCTGAAATAGTATTGCTTTTTTTTTGGTTAGATATTATGAATACACAAACTTTACATAAATAAAAACAGACATAAAAATAAAATGGTGCATAAGACTGTTTTACTTTTATGTCTGAACTGAAATTTCACTATCATTCTTCTTTGTATATTAATGTGGAATTATATTTTAGTCATATTTATTGCAGATGGATTATCAAATTCAACTAAAAGAATAGTATCACTTATATTTGGTGCAACTTAAATCTAGAATATTTGTCATACATAATTGTCAAGGTTGTATGGAAATTCTAGATTGTTGTTACACCAAGTATACATAAACTAATTTACAAAATACTACAGATTCCTTCAACTTACTAATATCTCCTGGTCATCCGGGCTATCAGTATCAATATACAATTCATCAAGTATGCTAACTTCTCCATATGGTGCGATAAACACATCAGCTCCCTCATCTAACCCCACCAGCTTGCCGTAAACTGGATTGCATGACAACTGACCTTCAGGGATGTTAGTAGAGTACACCACCCACAACAATATCTGCTTATCTTTGTATAATACTTGGATACACTGTGACTGAAATTTAAATATTGAATTTTATTTATATATAGAAACTGTAAATTACATTCTATCAATGTCAAATAGTAGTAATGTAAAATATTTTGCATGTCTATTTCCATCATGTGCTGAAAAAATACATCACTGCTACTACTATTATTTAAAATTGACAAAGTAAACTGGTCAAGATACACAGATCTGTACTTTTGACTTTCCCGGGGTTAAAATATAAAGTTAAAAAAAGTCATTTATTTTTTTGTCTCAAAATTTTGTAACAGCAGTGACTTCTTTATAAAATGAAAAATTCAACTCCAATAAAAACATCTTAAAAATGTGAAAATTGTTATATTAATAAAATGACGCTATAATACACCCTGTATTAAAGAAACATGAATTCCTAAAAATAAAGATATTAGTAACTAGGCATAGATAACCAAATATTATAATAAGTATCATAATCCGTTTATGAGCTTGTATGACTAAGTATAAAGTCTAACCTGATCATTCTTTGTGTTATACTTTGAACTCAAGTAAGCAAAACAGGATCTTTCATGGGTATAAGTTATTCTTACTCTTGCTCCACCTAACATTTTATATATGTCTATCCGATCAGGAACATACATTCATTACATTTAATACGTTAATAACGTTATACATGTAATATACAAATATATGTTAATACGTTTAAAATACGGCGAATAAACATTAAATTTTGTTATCACATCACATCACAACATTGCGATTTTCTACGTTTAACGTCAGTCCTCAATGTCAATATTGTCATTCAGATGATAATAAATGTCAGAAGTCATAGAATAAAAATGAAACACTGAAACAGTATGACTCAATATTAGTTCTTGATTATTTAATTAATCCAATAATTATTTAATTACTTCGTTAATTTCATTAGAAAATATAGTATAGGTAATTTCTGATTTTAAATAGTAAATTATATAGAAATATAACTTTACTTGATTATACACTCTCGTATTGTATTTACTTAGGTATAAAATACATTTATGATTAAAAAAATATGAAAATATTTATTTAATTATGTGACTGTCAATATATTTGGCATTCAAAGGATGATTGTTTGAATATATTTTTGTGATTATACTTATCCGCTAACGACCATAAATATTTCAGTACGTGTAAAGGAACGTGTCTTGATCCTTTTTTTTATTGCCGTCCGTTGATATGCCAACCAAATTCAGCCAATAGAAATTCAAAGCAATGCAACGGTTTTTGTAGATTGCTCTATTCGGTTGCGTGTTGTAATAACGTAATTTTGGATAAAGTTTACTTGGTTGCACTGGTTTCCAGTTGTGAAAATTTTGGAATAGATTAATATTGTAACAAATCGGCTGCTGCCGAGTAAAAACTGTAAGTATTTATCCATTTATTTTTGCAGAAAAGTTTGACGCTACATACATTGGCAGGCGTTCAATTGTTTTGCCTCCATTTTCGATCGTTATAAGATGATGATTTTGAAGATACTTAGCGATAAAAGCACGTGAATACCACCAATAACCCTTTTCAATGATAGTCAAGCTGCATAAAGAAATAAACAGCGACGTAAGCGTGTGATATAAGCGTTATATTATTGTCAGGTACGATGGCGCCAACGAGATTGGCATCGAAGCCGATCGGCGTCAATGAGAACTTCAACGGCATTTTGAGCCATGGGATCACGACGAGGAGTAAGCAGCTAGCTACTCTGAAGACCTACAAGGACAGTTTGAAAGCTCCAAACAAAAGAAAAGCAGATAGCCCGCTGAAAGACATGACTGCGAAAAGGGCAGCTTTTGGGGACATCACCAATGCCTTCAATAAGTCTTGTGCAACCAACGACAAAGAAAAATATCAGCCCTTGAAGAAAGTAACAGTTGAGACCAAAATGCTGCCCATAGTAAAGGTCATTAACCTAAACTTTACAATAAAAAATACTTGAGGGTATTTTGTATCACTATGCGAATGAACACAATAATGAGTGTCTAATGTCTTTTACAATCTCTTTTACTTGTGACAAAACTTGAAATCATCTTTATTTTAGCATATAAAGGTCAATGAACTTTCCCTCCAAATCTTAATAAACATATAGCTGGCTGTTAATTATTCGCGAAATTTGTCTTTCACTTTAAACAGTAAATAGATGCTTTTAATTGATTAGTTTCTATAGCAATAGAAAAGGGAAGAGAGAGCCCATTAAAATCACAAATTAAAATTACTATGAGGATTGTTAGTCCTCAGAATAATTTGCTTATAACTGATTTGACTAGGATAAGTTCCACTACAAAGATTTGCATCTCTTTAATCTCAAGTCCAACTGATATTATTTTGTTTGGTTCCATAATATAAACTGTAATTTCACCAGTGTATATTTAATTAATGATAATTGTTGTAATATTTAGTTTTTCTTTTCTTATTACTTAATATTGGGATACAGAACTTTCCTAATAGTTTAGTAAACTTTTTGGATTCATAAAATATAAAACAGATATACAAGGGTCTTCTATTTATCAAACAATATAGAGAAGACCCTCAAAGGATAACCCTTCTTTCATATTGAAATACCCAACTTGCTAAATTAATTGAATGGAATACCCACAAAATGGGTTCTTGGTAAAATGCTTAGTAATAATTTCCATTACTGAAGCAAGTGACAGTTAATTTACATTTGCCTACCTTTTTTGAAAATTTGTATTAGAGAATTTAAACCTATGGTGTCTCGTTTGAGAGACCAACATAAAGCTATCACAGCTTTAAAATTATGGAATTGCGCTCTAAAATTATTGGTTTCTATAATTTAAATTAAATTGCCTAGAGTTACTTACGATGCCTAAAGTTATAATTCTTAGTTATTGCGTTGATGTTGGTTCAAAATATCATGGTAAACATTAAAAGCCATCAATGTAATAGTTTGTGTAACAATATTTTACCAGTTAATTTTATTTTAGAATATCAAACAACAGTCGCAAGCAGCAGCTGTCAATGGCAAAGTTTCTAAAGCCAAACAGCTACAGAAAGTGGCATCAAATGCATTAGAATCAGTTCAGAAGCACTTTGTCAAGGACCCACCAAAGCCTGTTGCCACTCGTGCACAAAATGGCATCCTCAAGAATGTGGATAAGAAGGGCAAGGAGAATCAGAATCAAAGCCAGAACTCTGCCAAGTCAGCCAGGAGTGATACGTCTGGGGAGCCTTCTCTGTATGTGACAGCGCTGGAGAATATGTAAGTATATTGTATCTTAAGTAGGAACATTACTATATACTAACAACCTTGTGTCCAATGGCTTTCATGGATCTTTCAACGGATATGAATAATAAAAACATTTGTGGTAAAAAATTGGTAAGTTCACAGCAATATTGTGACATTGTCTTTAACCCATTAATGACTCCGCTCTCTTTTTAACTGACAAACCAGAGCAGACTCCATCACACTACACCAATGCAGATTGGTGGAGTAGGTTAGAGGCCAACCGACATAGGCTTCTAACAATGCTTATTAACTGCTAACATTGAAGACAGTCAGATCTGTCTTTCGAGGGACAGATTCTTTACTTATGACTCATTACCCACTTTAGTTTCAACCAACATAGTCATTGTGCTGTGGCTTCACCATGATCACATTATCGAATTTTGGTGCCATCTGCGCGTTAAAACTTTAAAAGATAATTCTACAAATTGCTGTAAACATAAAACTCCCAAGTTTCAATATCACCTGCTGCCGGGTACTGTCGTAAGCCGCGTCCTGCGGAATACAATCTTAACAAAGTTATTAACTTTTTTTGGTTAGTAGCCCAGCAGACGCTACCAAAGAAGAGAAGGCGATCGCAGACAAGCTGAACAAGGTGAACCTGGATGACTCCGTCAACCGATCCCTGGATGAGGATTCGGAGTCTGAGCACCGCGTCCCCGACGGCGTCATTGACTTCGACAAGGAGAACTGGAACGACATCTTCCAAGTGTCACACTACGCTATGGACATATTCAACTACTTGAAGAGTAGAGAGGTGACGTTTTGTGCCTTATAAAAAAACAAATGAAAAATGTTACACAATTTATTCCAGTTCAATCTTAGCAAAAGCGTAAGATCGTATTATTTAAAAGTTCATATAAACCATGACCATTTCAAATTCACCGCACATATTTACATCATTTTGACAAAATTACTTCCATTAGGTCTTATCTGCGACTATGAGCGCCTGGGAAAAGTCTACACCCACACAGTTCGTAATTTCAAAGATGATGGCACTAATATTTGAATAAATGAATAAAGTGGATAAATACCTCAAATTGCAGTATATTAGCAGTGTAAAAAAAATAAACTTGAAGTGTATTAACTTCGATTATTACAAACTTTCATCTCCTAGTCTCCTATTCAAATCTGAAAAAATTAATGTTATTAAAATTGGCAATGTTCGTTCTTGACTTCTAGTCCTCTCTACCAATATTCATCAAAATCAGTTTTATGCTTTAGACGTTAAAACAATTATGCCTTCAGACAGATGACGGACAGGCGGATAAAGTAACTTTCGCATTTATAATTAACTAGATATATAGGCAATAGCCCTCACTTCGCTTCGGAAAAAGAGAAGTCAATTCTTTTCAGAGTTGCCATACTAATTTTAACCTATTATCCCACGGGAACAGTTTTCGGGAATAAAAAGTGTCCTATAACCATTCTCGGGTTTTCAACTACGACTATGCCAAGTTTCATATACATCTGTCCAGTGGTTTTAGCGTGAACCTCGAACAGACAGACAATAAATCCAAAAAAAAATTGTTTTGGTCTCTATTTCGATAACAAATCCTCCCTGTAAAAATGAATAGAATTGACCCCGTTACATATTTATTACTAGTATAGATAGTATAGTAATTGTACTAATATTTCGTTATATTCTCTATTAATTATGACTTAGCATAATGAAAACATCAGGGGGTTGTAAAAAATTGATTATTAATCGAGATAAAAACTATGCTGTCTCTTAAGTTGGACATAACAATAGATACCTACAAAAATTCTTTAAAATCGGTTCAACAGTTTCGGGGATTAGCGCTAACGAACAACGTGACACTGGATTTTTATGTAAAACATTGAGTATAAGAAATTAATTTCTTGCGGTTCTTATATCTACAATTGTCAATTTGTAAATTGTTGTTATAATTCAACAATTTCGCATCATCCTAAAATGTGTCTCGCAAGAATCGTCGTTCGTAAAAGTTTTTCATTTCTATGAGGCAAGATTGAACTCCAGTTCTAACACAGTTTGCTGGTAAATACCGCAGCTGGTTCTTCATAGATATACATCAACATTATTTACGTATTTGTGGGTCATTGACACTTAAATCTATATCATAAATATTTTAATGCGTGATGCAATAACTTTGTAAGCTTTTTTACGAATATTACACGGACGGACGTGTATAAAATTTCACACAGTTTCAATTATAATCGAATATCTTAGTAAAAGTTGCACTGGAAACTACATTACAAAATTTGTTTAAAACATTACGCACACTAACTTGCATTTGGCACTCACATTTCAATACTGTCAATGATAAATTTTCGCTTTTATATTTATGGTTAAGTTTAGAAGTGTATTAGTTACCACCAGTTAGCCAGAGGTGGAAAAACCATGCTGGAACTGTAGTATCAATAGCATATCAACAGTATTTGATATTACAGCGGCTGTTCCCTATCGACGACTACCTTCAACGTATGAAAGGCATCACGTCGTGGATGCGGGCGCTGCTAGTGGACTGGATGGTAGAAGTGCAGGAGAGCTTCGAGCTGAACCATGAGACGCTGTACCTGGCGGTGAAGCTGGTGGACTTGTACCTCACCAGGTCCACTAGGACACAGCCGGAGAAGGATCATCTAACCAAGGAGGAGCTGCAGCTGCTCGGGGCCTCTGCTCTCTTCATCGCGTCGAAGTTTGATGTGAGAATATGTTTTAGTTTATTGGGTTAAGTCTAACCCACATGACGTTGTATTAAGTTTTTGTGACGTCACCATTATGATTTAGTAGATATAGCAATATTCTTACGCTTATGTGTTACACGCAACGCACACGAAACAAAATTCGATTAGAATGTCTGAAATTCTATGTAATTCTGAGGAAATTTTGGATTTTAGTTTTATTGTTAGATAGTGATTGTAATGAGCCCCTTCCGTGTTATTCGCAAATCTCATATTCATACCCTCTGCGAATAATCCGATGAAGGAAAAAATGTTAGAAAAAATATAAAAATAAAAAAAAACTTTTTCATTGCTAACTCTGTTATACAACACGTATCAGGGACCTTTTAAATATCTATCTGAAATATATTTACACAGAATATTTATGCTGTCCAGGATGACACATAGAGATCCGAAATTTGGAGGGTATGTTGTTTGGTACATAGGCATCCGAAAAGAAAGGATTTTCCGAAATTCTACCCCTAAGGGGATGAAAATAAGGACTAAGATGGTATGGGACATGATTTCTTGGCCCCAACTACTTCATATTTTGCATAAACATTTTTTAACAGCATTTATGGTAGAAGTGTTTTATATTTCGCAGAAACTCATCTCCTAAAGGGGTTAAAAAGGGTTAGAGAGCAATATAAGGCGTATTTTATTATGAGAATCTGACAACTGATAAACATTCATATATTTTTTTTAAATACATACATTTATAGATATTTTCACCCAGACACATAGAACAAACATTCCTGCTCATTACACAAAAGTTTGACCTGAGTGGGAATCCTACTTACAACCTTCAATTGTAACAGCAGTCGGGTTCAGTAACCACTCGACCAACCGGCCTGACGAATGTACTTCATAAAGTTCAGCTATGCTGATGATTTTGCCATCTTATTATTTGTCGATGTCATTTGAAGTCAGTTTATTTTATACTGAATCACTTGTTTGTACCCTTGAATTAATTATTATATAACCAGGAACGCATCCCGCCGCTGGTTGACGACTTTCTGTACATCTGCGACGGCGCCTACACCCTGAGCCAGCTGCTAACCATGGAGATGAACATCCTGCGGGTGGTTGGCTTTGACCTCGGCGTGCCGCTCTCGTACCGCTTCCTCAGACGATATGCGAGGGTGAGTGTTGGCTAGGGAGACCTGGCTCAGTAATTGGGGCATAAGAAAATTGTCATTACGTTGTGTAAACATTGAAGTAACTTGTTAGTGCTGTCCATGTCACCTGCAACATGAAAGTATGGAAGTAAGAATGTAAGCGTTTGAAACCTTTAGGTGGCAAAAATCAGGCACACAGTAGTTATGAATCATTCTATCATGCCGTACTGAAGCAATGCTGTGAAGAATGCTATACATCTCAATTACTAGGAAAGACCCATTCTCAGTAATAAACCGTCAATGGGTTGAAACTAATTAGACACATTAAGTATGCTTTAATCTAGAGAGTGTGTGTGTATGTGTATACAGTGCGCTCGTGTGTCGATGCCGACGTTGACGCTGGCGAGGTTCGTGCTGGAGCAGTGTCTGCTGGAATATGGCCTGCTGGGGTACTCTGACAGCAAGATGGCCGCCGCCGCGCTCTACATCGCGCTCCGGATGAAGTCGCTCGGACACTGGACACCGACTCTTGAATATTACACCGGTATGTATCTTTAGCAAAATAATTGGGATTATGGCAAATGTTTATACCATTTATGTCCTTCGGCTTGTTTCGATTGTAAGCGAAAAAGTTAAGCAACAGCGGGCGCGGTCGGTAGGATATAGGTATAAACATTCGGTCAAAACGTTACGGTTCTCGACAGCTTTCTTTAAGCATATAATTAAGGAATCGAATAACCTACCTGCGTCGGTGTTCCCGCCAACCTATGATGTAGGAGTAATTCAAGAGAAGAGTGAATAGGCACTAAGTTAATGCGCCCAACGTCTTAGACTTTTGTCTGTTGTATGTCAATTTATGGCTTCCTCCTCCACACCTTCCCCTATCTTCAGGAGTATTAAGGTTTTAATAGTATTAGTGTCATATTTTAGTATTGGATTTCGAATAAACAAATTTGGAACTCTTAGTTTGTTAGCCTTACCAAGAATATGAGATGTTTATGGTGTGTATCATAGAAATGGAAAATGCTGAAAAATAAATATCAGCAGACTATACAGGTGCGCCTGCCGAGTGACTGGTGGCAGAACTTGACGATCATCTGTCACAACAATATACCACCACCAGAAACTTTGCGGATGTTTGTAACAAAAAGCACATCTTACACTTCATCGCCACTTATCATTAGGTGGGATCTATGTCAAGTATTAAATGATTCTAGGTAAAAAAATTCAAGAATCACAGACACTCTAGGGACACACTTATGGTTGGCTTGTACCTATATTCCTAATGTGATCCTTGACATTAATCACTGTCACAGAAGACTTTGGAAGTATAATCCTTCTTTCATATAATAATAACTGACATGTAACGTTCCAGGATACAAGCTGAAAGATATCCTGCCAATCGCATTGGCCCAGAACGCGTCACTACATAAGAAGCCCAAATCAGCTATCAGCACAGTGAGAAACAAGTACTCGCACACCATCTTCTTTGAGGTGGCCAAGGTCCCGCTTGTGGATGACTCGGTGCTCACCAGCTGAGGCCGGCCAACTGGCACTTTACACTACATGGAAGCCGTTCTAAGGTGGGTCAAATTATTTTCGCCTATTTAACGATGTTACAATTGGACTGATCTAAGTAATATTTTTTCTAAACAATAAAACTATTTTTCTACTATGGCCATGATGATCAAAAATTGTATTTTTAAGGTACTGACATGGTAGAATAATTATATTTGGTATCTGAATTTAAACATTTTTTTGAAAACCACGTGGAGCAGGCCAGTTGTAACACCGCTATTTGTGACTGTGTGCTAGAGACTCGCGTTACACGTGATTTTAGACTATAGAGAAAGGACTTGATAGAACATTGTGTAACGGAGGTATCAAAAATAGTGAATGCTTGTGTTTATTTAATTTTGTGTATTAGAATCGCTCAATGTGCCCGGAACTCTACTGCCTCAACTTGAAAATTTTGAATTTATATAGCACTTGTAAGTTAAATTTTGACTTTAGATGAGATTAAATGCTGCCATAAATTAGATTTAGTTTTTGTGAGGCAGTTGCCCAGTGTGACAAAATTGTTGTTAGACGAGAAGTTGCAATAGGGTTTTGGACTCGATAGTGCGTGTGTAAGGTGCCACAGTGGCTTTAGGTACTTTAAGTTAATTGTACATGACTCTCAATGTATTAGGTATGTAACCCGTAACAATTGGGCCTATTTAAAATCTAACAGCGTACTGCTGTGATGATGTTATAGTTAACATTATATCGTACAGCCAGCTACAAAAATTATCAATTAATAATTAATCTTTTCTGTTTGGATTAAATAGCTTTATTTACAACTTTTGTCACCAATTGTACTTATTCAGTATTTATTGTTTGTTTGTCGTTATGATGAACTGTAAGTTCGTCACAGAACTGATTTCGCTGCTGACTGTACATTGTAATTCGATGTTGAGCTTATTTACGACTTATATCGTGAAAAGACTGAGGAATGTTGACGCGGTGTTAGCAGGTATGAGTATACCTTAGATGATACTTTAGTTACGATTTAGTGTAATAATGTGCCATATTTATGGCGAAGCACCACCGACGCGGGAGTGGATCCTTGTTAGGGAGATGGCGTTCAGTGAAACGAAGTTTCTAGAACACTATCTCCCCTTTTGTTGTTTGAATGTAAAAGTAGACCAAAATCCAACCAAACAGTTTCCCTTGCCAATGCCAACCTCAATAGATTAACGCTGGTGCGTTGGCGAGTGTTTTTAATGTTGAAAATCGATATTTTTAAATCTATTTTATTTTGTTAAATTTTGTTTATCGGTAGTAGCCTTTTATATATATTTTATTATTAGGAAATTTTCAGTTTTACACAAGAATGAATAATAGGTATCACATTTGGTGGAGAGTGCGGCACTCGCCAGTGCACAAGCGTTTAGCTTGACATTCCAATATCCATTGTTGATTGCTTTAGTTATTAAAATAATACTGTCTTCCTATAGCAAATATAGGGTACACGGCAGGTTTTATAGATGTAATTTACTTATGGCAATTAGGATTATCGCTATGACGATTCGAACAGTATGTTCGCGCCTTTTCTTCAAAATGGCTACATTTTTTGTAAGTGCAATCATGCATTAGATGTTTAATAAATATCTCAGGACAATGCACACGGCTAAGTGACCCTAAATTAAACATTAGCTTGTACCGTCATGATCGGACAACTGATAAACATACATATGTTTTTAAAAACATACTTATATAAGTATGTGGATACTTTTTGTCATCCAGACAAATATTCCTGTTCATCATGGAAAAAAATGTTCTGGATGGGATTCCATTACAATCCTACATTATCCCTGATGTACATAAGCTATAAAAAAAATCCTTATGTCGTGTACACTGCGGACATTATTGATAATACAGCAAAGTAATGTACTACAGTTTTTTAATTATAAGTCCGCGAATTATAATTATCACAGTTCTGTCACTAGAACTACTTTTTTTGGTAACTGGTTCTTCGGAAGCAAAATGAGGGCGGTTTCTGGTAATATAACTAACATGTACGATGTACAATATATTACTTAGTTGTCTATGTTATTAAAATCTTTATTAGTTGTCATAGCGAAAATCCTTAGTAACTAATGTGTTGTATTATGTCACAAAATTGTATGTAAATATTAGATAATTATCCGAAAATTGTATGTCATGATCGACTGTGTTAATATGAATATGATGACCCGGGTTTAATTTGGTCAATAATTTAATAAAATTCTAAAATAGAATACTATAGACTTTAGATAATAAAATGAAAATAATGAAAAAATTTAGAAGTCTATTCTTTGCTTGGAGTTGTCTACGGCTGAACTGCGACATAAGGCCGATTTGTTGTATTGCTATTATGCAATTTTCTATAATACATTTTAATTATAATTAATATAATTATTAATGGATTTTTGTAATGTTTTAATAATTAATTTACATGGTAATTATTGTGAGATTATTCGCATCATTGTCTTATGTTTTGTAATTTATCACATTTTAAAGAGTACAAAATATTGGAATGTTATAATAATGTTGTTCACTAATGGTAAGTTTTAGAATAATTTCACTTTTAAAAATTGTTTTTCATATGATTATTATCATTTGTCATTGTCTTATTATACACGATTCATATTGTAAAAGTGGCTTGTAAATAAAAGTGATTTTGGTTTGGTAATCTTTACTATTTCTCCTTTCATTGGGGCCACAAACAAACAAACAGATATTATCTCATGTTTAGAGATCACCACTAACCGTGAGGTGTCACTGACGCGTTGCCTAGCACGAAGGAATTGATAACCGGGCTAGTTATAATTGCAAGGGCGGAGAAGTTGATAAAGAAAGCAAACTACGCTATTGAAGTCGATAATAACAGTAACGAATATCAGACACCAACGATAGACTTCTACGGGACTGCTTTGACTGCGAAAATAAGAACGAAAACTTGTCTTGCCTTCTGTCTGAATAGTTGCTGTATTTTACAGGTTTTGTCAGGTATAATAAAACCACAGAAACTATTGTATGTGATTTAATCACAGTTGAAAACAAAATGGTAGTTCGCAGGAGCGGTCGCCCCGCGCCTGTACAAAAGATACAAAATGGCGCGCGATAGACGCGTTCCGATCACACATCGACAATACGTTGGTTGCCAAGAAAATAATACATTTCATAAACAACGCCGGTGTCAACTTTACACTAATTAATGATAGATATGGGATATTAGTGGTGGTTAAAACTAACATTTTTAATAACTGGTACTCAGATTTTTTGTAATTTCTACTGATACTCCGGTCAACTACATGATAACAAGATTGGTCACTAGTTTACATGTCTTGTCTAGTTTCTCGACACCGCAATTTTGCCCAAACTTAATGCAACAGTCGAAATATTGGTACAAATTACAATGACCCTGAGCATATTATATAAGACGATAAAATTAAAATAATCGGAACACGTCCAACCCGCAACAATACAATAATCAAACAAATGCACATCGACAGCTCAAACAAGTGTATTTGAGGGTAGTCGGACAAACTCCGCCTACCTTCCAAATTATAGTCACTCGACAAGTATGGCCGCAGCCTTCGCTATACAAAAATACCACTATTCAAATACAATCTATCACAATACATCGTCTGCCACTGAACGCTACTATAATTACAATAATTTAAACATTATACTACGTGTCCATATTAAATGCCTTTTTGTTAGGTTTTACATAATAACCAGTATCCAAAGAAATAACATTACAGAATTTATTAAAGTTTTTTTTTATATATTTTTTATTGATTAACGGAATATTAATCAGTGTCATTATATTTTATCCACCCAAAAACCTTCCAAAGTAAAAGAAATCTTGTAGAATTACACCAAGTTGGTAACCTCTTACCAAAGACTAAAACAACCTATATGCAGTCAACTTTATTTTATTTTCTTATAATAAAAAACGCTGAAAGAAATCATCTCATAAAAATATCCTGTTATTGCCACAAATATCACATTTCAGGCAAATAATTTAATTTCTGTCGATAATCATGAATAATATAAAATGTATAAAATATGAAATGAATTATAGTTATTTGACTGAATAAATACGCATTTATATTTTAGTAAAAAAGATATTCGAAAAGTTAAAAAGAATAGTTGAGTTAATAAACCAGTCTCATTCAAATCAGCTATATGAGGTAATATGAAAACATTGAAAAAAAAGAATTCCCTGCTGTCTGTTTTTCTCTTTTCTAATATTGAAACATTTTCGGCCCATACTATTGTGTTAAACAAGACACATATGTTTTATAAGAAAACCGTAGTTTTAAGCCTCTTTTCCACCACAGCAGAGAGGAGATATGTTTCAATAACCAATCAAATTTTAATATTTTGGTGGTTGTAAATCTGTTTGGTTAATAAAATATATCATATATGTATATATACTCATATCTTTTCCGCTTTGGTGGAAACCAGACCTTAAAATCCTTGTGTTTTCAAGTTTAGATAAGGAGAAAAACGGATTATAGTAAATACAACAGAATTTTTCACAGAAAGCCTGTACTTCTTTTGTTGCAATTTAGAGGCTACAATGAATGTTATTGTCCTGACAAACCCTGCCAGATCAATGATGATGGCCAAGGCTAGGGACTAGATTGGGGCAAATAGTAAGGCCCGATTCACTGATGCTACACAGCTGGAGCAGCTGAGAAGAGTCAAGTCCATGAAGACTGGCTATATCCACTGTGAGTGTGCATAAAGACGCCGCATGTGGTTTTTTAAAAATTGTCAAAATCCAACATAAAACTTGAGGATCGAGCTCTTGCTTCGATAGTTCGGCCATTTCCCACTGAGCCACGTAGCTCTGACAGTTTGCGTCGTAATTCGTAAACAGTTGAATCTACGCGACAATATGTTTGAGCAGTATGTTATGCGTATTGGCACGGTCTCAGGGTTTCACTATGTTGTACCTAATGACTCAACATTAAAAATACCGTAGTCTCGTGGTGCCGCTGTCGTACACCGGCTTTAGATCCTAGGATTAAATTACATAAGAAAAGAAAATTGACAAGAAATGACCCTACACATATCAATGATAAAAACCAATCCTGCTGGAAATCGCAACTTTTATAAAAATAAATCTTATATATATTTATTCAAAAAAAAATCTACTAAAGTCCATTCGAAGCTCTAATAAAGTGGCTCTCTACGACTTCTATAAAGTTTTGTACAGCTTTGGATTTTATCTGAAATATTTAGATAAAATCCAAATGCAAACCAACGAAATTTAAAATACTAAGTTTTTTGGGTATGCTGAACAAAACTAAGAAAAATTTGCGAGCTACAGCAGGTTTGCTTTATATCATCGATAATTT
>DWJZ01000069.1:0-47657 GCA_018249125.1 Asbolis capucinus
GGAGAAATACCTACCAGAAGCTCGAGCCAGCCAAGATATAACAGAAACTGAAAGAGAGGCCATGGTGGCGTGCATGAATCTCGCACTTCGGGCGGTGTCCGAATGGGGCGATGCCAATCTTGTGAGATTCAATACCGCTAAAACGCAGACGTGTCTTTTCACCGCCAAGAGGAGCCCGCTTACCTTGGCTCCCACTTTTGAGAGTTTACCCTTGGATTACACCGACCGTATATTCAGTTGTTGGAAATTGAGGTTTCCTCGAACTTCAACTTTGGACGATTCATTGAATCCAAGGCTAAGGCAGCAGCAAGGAAACTTGGCATCCTTGCTAACGTGCGGCGGTACTAAACATCGAGGCGTTTTTTAACCTTATATAAAGTCCGGGTTCGAACATGTGTGGAGTACTGCAGCCACGTTGGGGCTGGTGCTACCAAAACCCACCTATCAGCCTTGGAGTCGATGGAAAGGCGTGCTAAAAGGCTTATTGGGGATAGAGGTCTGCTCAATATCGATAGATCGATACAAAGCCTTGAATACAGGCCCAAAGTAGCCAGCCTCTCGGTTTTCTATAGGGTACACTTTGGAGAGTGTGCGCAGGACTTGTTCGGTGTTATTCCTCCGTCCCCCTTCCTTCATTGAACAACCCGGCATACGCCAGTTATCCATCCTTATGTCGTGAACATCCCGTCGGTCCGAACGACGCGGTTTTCTTCGTCTTTTATTATTCGTACCGCAAGGAAATGGAATAACTTGCCTGCGACGGTGTTCCCACCTAAGTACGATGTGGGAGTCTTCAAGAGCAGAGTGAATAGGCATTTACTATGTTAGTGTGTCGACATCATCACCACTTTCCATCAGGTGGGATTGATGTTAAGCATTAACTTATTTAAAAAAAACTAGGTACCTTAGCTTTATTTCACTTTTAAAAGGGAGAGTACTTTAGAAACTTATTAGACTAATAATTCGCGGTCCGTGAAATTAGGGAAATAAAATTGTTATTATTATTATATCAAAAGCTTACTGTTAAATTTGATAAAGGAAGAGAGATAATTTTTGAGAAAATATTAGTACAATCACGTGCAATGAAAAGTATACACGGGCAGAATTTGAAATAAATAGTCATTCTGAAAATTTCCAAAATAAATAGCCACTTAACAATTCTTACTATATAACCACTTTAACTAACGGCGTTTAACGGGACAGTAAAAAATGGCGACTACGCTGCTATTCGCGGGGCGATCTCGTTGTGCATCCGTAACGAATTCGCTGCCTGTTCGTTGCGCGACCGCTCCGCCTTGATAACGCTCGCAGTCCGCTAGTATGATAAGGCCCTTATTCGGTTACGTTTTTCCTGTCTACCCTCAACTAAGTGTAGCAACGAAATTCAGATGAATCGGTACTTATGGCACTATTGCAGTTCATAGTTTAGTATTATTATTGCGATTATTGTAGTGTTTGATTTAATTGCGAAGGACAGAATGAGTAAAGTAAAGTAAAATAAACTACCATCGAGGAGAAGTGGTCGAATAAGTATAAGTGTTTCGGGATGGATGGGAGGCAGTGGCTCCAGTGGGTTGGCCCAAATTAGTGGAAGAATGAACAGCCAGTAATATAATGAAATATTAGAAAAAGTTTTACTACCCAGTGTGGAGGTATATTTTCTTATCTTTGGACCTGTTCCTTTTGTGGAAGATAATTCCGTAGTTAAAAATTCGAGTCTAAGCCACGGCTGGTTCAATCGCTATCGAAGTGTACTTATTTCGTTGCCATGGCCGCATAGTCCATTGCATAGTCCAGACTTAAACCCTCTAGATAATCTTTGGGGTTTAATGGTCCAGCAGTGGGACAGCGTCTGAACTAGGACACGCATAGCCTTAATTAATAATTGTATGCATGAATATGATTGCATCAATGCAGCAAAGACTGTAAGAAGTTATTGATGCTCTGTGTGGTTACATAAGATTATAATTTATCCACTATTTATAATTATACTAGCTGTACCAGACGATTCTGAACAAAGTTACCTCAGTGCTCTATGTGCTACCATTTCAGTCTATAAAGGACAAGTAAACAAGCACTCATTTTTATATATATAGTATATATATACACCACCATATATACATATATATTGTAGTTTATATAAATCAAGGAAATTACACATTTTGATTCTACAAAATCTTTTATTTCATATCGATCAATCCGTCATAAACAGCAAGTATTATTTAATGACATGTAACAACTTTTAACCCTATACAAGGCTTAGGTTCGATCTTGTGTGGAGTACTGCTGCCATATATTGGCTGGTGCTGCCAAACGCCATCTATCAACATTGGATTTAATGGAGAGGTGTGCAAAGAGGTTAATTGGTGACCCAAACTTTGTTAAGACCAAACTCCATAGTCTTGAGCACAGGCGCAGAGTTGCCAGCCTCTCGGTATTCTCCAGGATACATTTTGAAGAGTATGCTCAGGAATTACACAATTTAATTCCCCCATCCCCGTTCCATCATCGAACGAGTCGACTCACGGCCGGTATCCATCCCTTCGTCATAGACATTCCGCCGGTACTCACCGGTGCCGGTACTCTTTCATCATACGTACTGGGAAAGACTGGAATAAATTGCCAGTGTCAGTATTACCGCTCGATTACAATTTAAGTGTCTTCAGGTCAAGAGTGAATAGGCTATTACTAAATTAGTGCCCTTTACCATCTAAGACCACATCGCCACTTACCATCATGTGGGATAGTGGTCAAGCACAAATTTATAGAAAAAGAAAAAACAATAGTTTACGACGGAACCCAAATAGTATTGAGTATTATGCGAGCGGTCACCCCGATGATTATTGGGAACTCACGCGTTTCAACAAATAATGACTTGACAGTTTATTGAAAATTATTACTGAGCTTATTAGATCGCTTAGCGCTCGAAACAAATTGTTGTAATTCATAATGGACGCAAATTTATGCATGTGATCGTGTATACAAATATCTGAAAACAATCTGTGTCCATATTTTTTTGCCAAAAACGTAGTCATTATTGTGAGAATTATATGATGGTTATATAGTACGAATTGTTAAGTTTCATTAAATATCTTACCCATATAATGACTTTTAAAAGATAATGTCTTTTAATTAAATTTATAGAACCTGCAGTTTCTAATAATTTGTTAACAACACTATACTCGCTCGGTCTGGCTGTGTATATTTTGTTCACAATATATTTAAATAATACATTATATGAAAATCTTCGCTAACGGTATTACGAGGAATGTCTGCGTAAGGACCTCGAGGTACATTATTTGAATGGTGATAAACGTTTCACCTATTAGAACATGTATAATTTATTGCCGTGATTGATATTTTTACGTTATATTTTTCTTGCTTGATGATATACATATGTGCACAATATCAAATGTAAAGCAAGAAGATTATGTGCTGCAAGTTGGCAGCGCGCGGAGGCAGTAATTACGCCGTTAGGTTACGATTCGAAACGGCAGCTCTGAATTTAGGAAGGAAATGATTAGCAAATTATAGACATATGGGCCATTAAACATCACATACAAAATTTTAACGAAGTACAATACCAAGACCAGAGCGAAGATTTTGGCAACTTCCCACAAAAGTTCTGCAACACTCAAGGGTGGTTTAGGCTTCCAAGATCATAGGTGACAACTCAAAAGCTTGTTATCGTTTAAGTTTGGGCCAAAATATATCCCTGAGTGTATGTTACAAATTACCTACGTAGTTTGCGAAACAAGAGTAGTGTGACCAAACTTTACGTCTCGGAGTCCATCGTGAAATTGCACAAGAGAAAGAAAGTGTTAAAATCATCGCGTGCACTAAACGGTACTCTCGAATAATATAATTTATACCAATGACCCATGCAACAGTTTCAAATTTATTAGTATAAATTATATTAGTCGTGAGTACGCGTTAAGGTTATAAAAGCTATAACGTGTTAAGGTTATAACATGTAGCGGCTTCAAAACACTGGTAGCTGTCGTAAGCAGGCGTCGCTCGTGCTACAGTGGCAGTGTTGCGCAACACCCACCGGTGGATATGGTCGGTGGCCCATTTGTCCTGAGTGTTAATATTATTTAAGACTAAGACTGAGTGTAACAATATGTATTAAACTCTTCGGCTACTGAATGACTTAGAGACAATAGAATAGTACCATTCCCGCCTCTTCCTGGGATGTCTTAAAAGGCAACTAATGGGTCACACTGTAGAATAGGCAGCAGCGTTCTCCTGTGTAAGGGGATGTACCTTATACTTAGAATATCCAAACGGTATTCGACGAAGGTTACACAGATATACGCGTCAACCTCGGCATATCCCGACGTTAAGGTTGAGGACATTAAGAGAGCTATACATACTCGTACCTCAAAAGCTCAGTAGTAATAGGGGGCTTCAATGCTAAACTAGGCACGAGGAATGGCGAGGAGTTGAGAGTGGATCCTTTTGGAGTTGGGGGAATGAACTGCCGAGGACACTTGCTGGTAAAATTTTTAGAGAAACACTGACCTTAATTAGCACTGACGGTTCCTCTAAAAGTGAAATAGACTTCTTTCTGGCCGACAAACAGCACATATGCAATGATGTCTCGGTGATCAGCAGGCTTAAATCCGGAAGCGATCACTGCCTGGTCAGAGGCACTTTGAATGTCAACGTAACGGATTCAGAAAACATTTCTCGTGTCTAAAATCTTGCGTTTCTATGGAGGAGTTCTATATCAGGATGGTTGCAATTGTCCACGAGGTGGAATTGAAGTTCTTTAAGACCCAAACTAGTGGTAGATCTCAAGTTCTGTCAAAACACACTCTCGGTCTGAGGAAGGATCGAAGGGAACTATAAGTGCAATCTCCAATCTCTATGGCGAAGTACAAACAGCTCAATAAACAGATCTCACATTGCAGGCGATGCGATTTGCGGATATACAACATAAAACGTGTAAAAAAATACAATTGTGCGCTACCAAGGCTCCAAAGTATTCCCTAGAGATCTGTACATTGGGCAAAGTCAGCTCACGAGGTTGAAGACCGATTCTGGTTCCATAGAGTCGTCAAAACCTGAGGTTCTGAAAGAAATTGAGAGATACTACGGACAGTTATATACCGCCTCGTCAGCTTCACTATACCGAAGGTATCCTGGAGGTCAGCCTCTACGAGATTAGGGAGGCCTTGAAACAGCTCATAAAAAACACAGCACCGGGTGAGGACAGAATCACAACCTAGTTATTGAAATCTGGAGGGAAAACGCTGTTGATAGTACTCCAGAAATTATTTGATACCATCATCAGTAGCGGAACTACCCCGGAAACATGGAGCAGAAGTATGGTGACTCTGCTCTTCAAAAAGGGCGATAAAAGCATTTTGAAGAATTTGAGACCCATTGCACTTCTTAGCCACGTTTATTAGCTTTTCTCAAGGGTACTCCCTAATCGCATTGCGCGTAAACTTAAAGACTTTCTGCCTTTATGTGTTGTCTATGTGGACTATGACAAAGTCTTCCATTCAATCGAAACCTGGGCGGTACTGAATTCCCTTCAGCGATGCCGGGTAGACTACCGGTATATCGAGGTGTTGAAATATTTATATACGTCAGCCACCATGTCCGTCAGAGTACACGACACGACAACGAATCCCTGCCAACTGCAAAGGAGTGTCAGGCAACGGGACGTTATAAACCCAAACTTGTTCACCGCTGCGTTGGAGGATATGTTTAAGACGATGGAGTGGAAAAGACGTGGCAGTAATATCAATGGCGAACACATTACACACCTACCGCTTGCCGACGATATGACTATATCGTCGACTATCCTGGCAAGTTCCCTAGAAGACCTTAGGGCAAAGGTCGAGGACTTGAACAGCGCCTTACAACAGGTGAGTCTTAGGATGAATATGGGCAAGACAAAAATTATGTTAAATGTTCGTGTCACACCATGCGGGTTGGTGTTGACGGCGCTTCTCCCGAAGCTATTGACGAATACACTTACTTAGGACAAGTGATCCAAATGGGTAAGTCCAATTTCGAGAAAGAAGTCACTCGTAGAATTCAACTCGGATGGGCTGCGTTGTCTTGTCGTCCAAAATACCGCAATGCCAAAAGACGATGTTGTTCGAGCGGTTTGTGTTGCCAGTGATCACATACGGATCAGAGACGTGGTGCTTCACTATTGGCCTAATTCAAAAGCTCAAGGTCACCTAGCGGACTATGAAAAAGACAATGCTTGGTATTTCCGTACTTGATCGAGTCAGAAATGACTAACTGAGGTATCCAACATAACTCAGAGGATTAGCCTGCTAAAGTGGAAACGGGTATGCCATATTGTTCGTAGGACTGACAACCGATGAGTAAGAAACATCCTTGAATTGAGACCACGCCGCGGATAAAGAAGTACAGGGCGCCCTCCGACTAGGTTAACTGACTACATAAAGAAGACATCGGGTAAGTTCAGGACCAGTTAGAGTGGCGTAAATTGGGGGAGGCATACGAGTATCTTCAACAGTGGGCGTTGAAAGGCTGATGGATGGATGGACAATCTATCATTAGAAACAATGCACAGCTGAAATTCCTGCGCCGGAACGCCAGAAGCTGAAATTTGGTATGTGTTTCCTTACAGGAGCGTAGGGAAGCACTAAGAGAGGATGTTTAGAAATTCCCGTCCTAACGGAACAAAATAGTGAATAATATTTATCATACTTTTTATTTCTACAATGGATTCCGAAATTTGCGGGTGGAATGCTAATCGATTATAAACGTTTTGAATTCGGAAAGAAACCATTTCAAGTGAAACGATCCTTACGTTTTGAAACGATTTAAAAACACGAAATCGTTTCTGAATGCTTAAAAATTTAGTTATTCTTCCATTAATTGTATTTCCTATACGTATTAACTTATACCAATCGTGTGTTTTATTTTGGCTTTATATATCTAATCCCAGAACATATCATTTAGTTACAGTCACGTGTGCCTGTATGCCACTACGCTTTATTTATTACACAGAGTGTACGACCAGAGGCAAAGCCTCATACAACGCCAGTAAAATAACTCACTGCGTGCGTGTCAACCACTCGCTCTAGTCCGTCCCCTGCGGGTCGATTATACCGGTTCATATTTTCTGTACAGGTTAAGTTTGAATGTTATAAAAATATTAAAACCCATGTAATTTAGAAATATAACAGACCATGACATTAATAGGTATATATTTATATATATATATATATATTTATTAGAAAATAGGTATATATTTTCACATTATGAGAGAACCTTTTCTTTGTAAGGATCTTTACTCAAGTGGCGAATTATAACATATTAGAGTGTTCATTTTATGAATTTTTGTACCTTATATTCACAAGACATGATGATAATTGAAACTTAATTATTGTAAGCCTACTTATTATGATTGCGCTAATATATAAATAAGTGCACTAGTTTACCACTAATGCACTTACCGACATTATTGTTAATATTAGTTGGCCGGTTGGCCAAATTGACAAGATATTTATATTGTATATGTTATATTTTCACAATGCAATTGATTATTAGATGTAACATTCAATAGACAGACAGACAATAATCATCCTCCTTGTCACTAATATTTTTTGTAACAGTATTGTTTGAATATTGTTCCAGCTCTACTCTTAATTCTTCGCGAAACGATCAATCACCTGATTCCTTGGAAGATAAAGTAAGCAGAAGGAAAATAATGAAAGTTGATGAAAAAGGTATTGGAGAAGAATCTAATGCGCAATGTAGCGTGACCGGTGACATACCAAAAGAAGATATAAAAACCAAAGCGTCGGTAAAGAACGAAACTGACACCGATTTTGAGGTTGAAGAAGAACGTCCAATAGCAGATGATGACACAGATGACGATACTGATAAGGATGGACAGAAGGAAGACGAATCAGATGATGATGAAGATGAAGACGAAGACATGATGGATAAAAAAGGGAAAAAGGATGATGATGGTGATAACGATTCGAATGATAATGGTGATGCAAAAAAATCTAAAAATAATTCAGGAGACAATGATGATCCAATGGGAAAAGACGATTTAGACGATAAGAATAAAGGAGGTGAATGTGAAGATGAAAAAAAAACAAATAAAGAGTCTGATGAAAATGGCCAAAGTAGCCAAGGAGATAAAACGAATGAAACAAATGACCAAGCACAAACGGAAGCTGCACAGGAAGTTGTTGCACCTCCCAACAATGAAACTGAGAGTGATGACGATTTTGTAGACGAAGCCTCGGAAGAAGAGAAAAAAGATTCGTTCCACTACAACGTTCCGCGTCACGTATATGACGACGAATACGATATTGCTGATGACGACTCTAATGCAGAGGATCCTTACGAATTCCTCTCGCTGGATGGAGGCTCCAGAGGTGGCTCCGAGATAAGTTTTGGCGGTAACGACGACGATGATGATAATAATGATGACCTGGAGGAAGTTAGGGGCGCTGGTTAATATTTATCATTCCACACTTTTAATTTTAATTTTTTCTTTTTCTGATATTTTCTATATTACTTGTACCATGTATATCTAAATGTTCGCATTTATTTTCCGTAGGTACCAAAATGTAATAAATGAGCAGATAATCAAGAAACACAGAGGAAGATGCTACGTTGATTATAATTACAAACTTCGAAATTTAAAAAATACACTTACGTACCTACTCCTACTGCTGGTTATTTAATGAAATAAATCTTTTTTTTTTATTAAAATAACCTTGCTACTAAATTAAAACTACGTCAATTGTTTTTTGAAGCACTTATAAATACAATCAAAATTCTAATACTGCAAGATAAGATTAAATTTAACAATATATTTATATATTGTATTCCTTTATTTAGTTTTGACTATAGATACAGTTAAAAACTTTTCACAAAGAGCTTATAAAAATTGCGTAGTATTTACTTCAAAACTATAAATGTTTAATTTTCTTTTCTAAACCTTAAATATATACTTATTTATACTTGATGCTCTAAATGAGTTTAAACTGTTCTTTTTTTCCTTTGTCATTCAATAGGGTCTAAGGGCGGATCAGACCAAATTCCATGCAAATCTGTAATATAATCCCACAAATAATGTATTCGATGTAATTAAAAATTTCATTTCAACATTGCACACTCAGAATACTGTAATACCTACCTGATTCTCCAAAGTCCATGAATTAATGGTTAATGATCATTATCAAAACACCTAAGGCTTCAATTTGTTATTGTATTTTATTTTTGATATTCTATTATAACCATACCGTACACAGACATTACAACGAGAAAATTCAAATAAATGATAGTCATAATCAGAATTGACATAGTCTCGTACAACTTGTAATTCCTATGAATTTTGACGCTATTATTAATTTTCGATCGTTTCAAACATATTATTGGTCATTCGTCTAATTATTAGTCATAAACATGTTTGGTCTAATTCTCCCTTAGCAGTAAAATAATGTCATGAAAAAGTTGATTTAAGTTAGAATAGGTTAAGACTAATTAATATTTTTTTAACAAAAAAAAATATATTTTAATTTTTTGGTCATCGTTATTAATTGAGGGTTATATTATGCGGTACTATTTAATTGCAATTAATCAGTAGGATTATTTGTGGCGATAGTATTCAGTTCTTAGAAATATGTACCACTTGCGAAATTAAGATAGTCAGTGTCTAGAAGACAGAATCTGATCTAAGCCTACTAACGTAGATTTAATGGGACTTAAAATATCAAAAATTCGTTTTGATAGCAGTATGTTTAGTATTACACTAATAAATATATGATTTAAATACAGAAATCCGCGTATACTGATATTTATTTTTATAAAAGTATTTAATATAAAAAATAAAATGACAACACTTAATCCGCGAGATCTTTAAGTTTTACAACAGGGGTCGTCACAAAATACAAATTAAATAAACGGCGGTGAATTATGAGAATAATTCTACTTAAGATGAACGTTAATATTATGAATTCCAAAAGTTGAGATATATTGATGTAAAGCTCGTCAATCCTCAGCTGCGGACACAGTAACATAGAATCCAGCTTCTTTCCTCTTTCTTTAAGTACCCTCGCGATATATTGCCAATAACGGTCATACCATGACCCAAAGGTAATTCTCTGTGTGCAGAATACAGATAGAAAATAGATTAAAAATAATATAGATAAAAATATGTTTTCGTAGTTATTACCTAAAAAATCCAACTGTTTGACAGATTGAACGTTGCCAATACCGTGCCAGGCAAATTAAAAAATATATACAGAAAAAAAATATAATTTAAATATGTATCTATAACATGAGCAGAATACTTTTATAACGACCCCTTTAATATTAAACTTAATTCTTTGAAACTTTACATTTGGTTATTTGCTGTAACGGTAACAGACTTACTGACATCGTACACAATTAAACATAACCAGAAGCATAAATCTACATAATTATATACAGGGGTTACTTATGTAGTTTGCGGAGCTCTTTGATATTAATCTCCTAAGGGAGTAAAATAAAAATATAAAATAATATAGGCGTTAGGTAACTTTGAGCCACACCGTGACGCTAGAGACGCACTGAAGAGATTGTTGACACAAGATGATATGGATGACATACTTTGTGCGGTGTGGTCTCATGGAAGAGGAAGTAGTCATATTTAGGTACACAGGTGCTGCAAGAGATGTTGGGACCAGTAGAGAAAGGAACCATCAGGAATTAAGAAAATTCTCATTATCTTTTTCAAGCACAAAGTGAAAAGAAAATGGAAGATGATTTATCAAAATAAAATCTACAGGCGCCATTATACCGACTAACAAAGTAAAGAGAAATAACTCTATCTATTAAAAACACAATAGTAATCTGGGGCGTCAGTTATTTTGGCCAAGGCGCACGGCTGGTGGTGATCTCAAATGTGGTTAGTTATTGATTTCCAATACATACAAATTTAATAAAGCTTATTGTAATTTCAACTGGCCTGTTGGTCTAGTGGCTAGTAAAAACCTAGCTACTTAGCCGAAGGTCATGGGTTCAACCCCACCAAGGACAAACGTTTCTGTGATGAGCAGGAATGTTTGTTCTACATATGTCTTGGTGTAATAAAAATATCTAAGTATGTATTTAAAAATATATGTGTATGTTTACCGGTTGTCTGATCACCATACAAAGCTAATGCTTAGATTGCGATCAGATGGCCATGTGTGAATTAGTTGCAAAATATATTATTTTTATTTTCATAAACAATTATATTTTAGCGACTGACTATACAAATTCACATAAAATATAGGCTTGCATGCAGGCAGGCTGTGTGTCACATCATATTGGCGGCTTACGCTTCACTGTTTAGAATTTTTCAATTTACCTTGAATAAGGCAGAACAAAAACAAACAAACCCTGCTTAAAACGCTCAAATAAAGGCTGCTGCGTGAAATTTAAAAATATTTCATATTTCTTATAATTAGAAGAAAAACAAAAGACATTTTTTGATAACAAATACAATAATTGAAAAGTTATAATGTTATTCCAGATAAGGAAATAACACATTAGATATAATAATAACAAATTTTATAATTAAGGGCATCTTTTCCTTTATTACTTTTGTTAATATTTATATGTTTTATTATAAAATGTTTTTGCACAGTTTTCTGCCTAGGTTTCTAAGACTCACGCAACATGAAGAAATATGTTTCTGTCGATTCATTATGATAAAATAAATCGGAAATAAATGTAAGGTGTCGTGGGGAAGTTATTGTGTCTCCATAATATGTATGACAGCTCAGTAGCTCGGCCCGGTCGATGCTAACGCGGTAGCGGCCGTCCTGATGGCGAGACGTCAACACGTGCTGTTATTACCGTTACGTGCGTCTTTCTACAACACGTATCCATTTGTTGACATTGATATTATGTAACATATGGTTGAAATAACTCAAGATAACTACAGTCTGGTCTTGTGTACGAGAACTTAGTGTTTTATCTTTTATAGTTTATAAAATAAATTTTTGCTTAATTTGGTCCTTTTTTAACAATTATAAGTTGCGTTTGATTTCACTTTTATGAACTGATTTAAGTGAATACACATTTACTAGTATATTCGGAAACTGGGCAGAAATTGGCCACGCCTTTTTTACAATATTGGTTTCCATATAGTAATTCTGGGACAATAGTATCATTTGTATCTTTGATAATTCATCCGTAATTAATGTAACAACTAAAAATATTTCTAGTTTATAAAGAAAATCCTGAACACCTCATTCCCAGTTTGCTCTATACCAAGTTTTATTAAAATGATGTTGTTTGTGCACGATGAAATGAATAGTCGGCTGTTTTATTTAAAGGCTTTCACAATCTTTTAATTCTGTATGTTTCAGACTTTGATTGCAGACAAAATTATATCTTCGATATGACGTTATAAACTAGTTTTAACATGATTATTAGAGTACGGCTATGAAATTGATAAAGTACGGTCAGAGATTGATAGAATGATGCAAAAGACCTTGGAAGATATTTTTGAAAATATTGGTATGTTTTCGCTACGGAAAAATTTTAAACATATAGGTTTGTTATATCTAAAATATAAGGCCAAAGACGTTCTTGATATTTACTTATTTTATTATAATTAGATTTAAGTATAAAATAATAAAAAAATAACATAAACATTTATTTTCGGATCAAAAAATTAATCTAAATATGAATAACGAAACATAGATCATCAAGATTCACAACACTAGGTCGAGTATATTTTTTTAAATATCCCTAATAAAAGTGGGCCTGTAAACCGTGATCTTACACAACGGGCACAAATATAGCGTTATAACAAAATGATACCATCAATAACGATCACCGTTTTAGTTTTCATTACACATACTTTACTACATATTTTGCACTTTTTCACCTGCAAGCTCTAAATACTGTACTATAGGAATACCAGAATGAACAACTTCTGACCTGACCACGTTTGAGTGGGGGTACAAGAACATGCATGAAACCTGAGTAAATCTTCTCAAATACATGCGAATACAAAAATACTCAAAAGTATTTTGGCTTATAACGCAAATAGCCATAACAAATAGCAATTTTTAAAAATTCTGTTTGATATTAAACTTTATAATAAATATCAGTTGACCCCGTGAAGGTATACAAAACTCTTTAATTTTTTTTATTATGTCTGCGGTTGAAATCTACCGTAGGACGGACGGATGAACAGATAACGAAACCACCATCAACACTATAGTAAAATGTCTATTTTCTCCATGACTAATATTAATTTGATAACTATTATAAATGTTAAATTTTGTTTTAGGTCTATGTTGAAATCAACTCGAAGCGAACGCTCTCTTGACCAGGAAGAAGATAAAGTCAAAGAGAAAAAGATAATGAAAGTTGATGACAAGGAAAAGGATGAAGAGATTGTAGGCGATGGGAGCGTAACCACTTGTGAAATAGACGGGAACGAGAAGATCGTAACAGCAGTAAGAGGAGCTCAGGATGTTGTAACTGAAACTGAAGTGAGAGATTATCAAGAAAACCAGAGCGAAAATTACTCTTTTAAAGAGGCCGAAGAAGACCAAAATTCAGATAATAGTGTTGAAAAAAAGGATGCAAGCGGCAAGGACTCCAAAATAGTAAATTATAAAAACTCAGCCAATGACTCTAATACCTTTCAAAGTGAAAATGACTATGATAGATTTATCTCTGGTTCTGATAAAGTCGTTACGGAAAACAATGAAGATCCCCCACTGTTAAGTGTTTATGGCAAAGAATAACTTAATATGGACACTTTATAAGAATTTTGTTTGTAAAATCTACCCACGCGGTAATGTAAACAGCGTTCTTAATCCTATGATACGATAAAATTACATGCAAGATACCTACTAATGATTTTTTTCAATGGAAGTGTCAGGGTTCCAAGATTAGCCAAATATTTATTTTCGGAGGGTAATAGAATAGTTTGTATTTTTGAATGGTTCATTCAGATATACGGAATGTCTGCGTTATTATTTTTAATAAAATAACTAAAAATACTCGTTGGATACCTGTTAGTAGATATACTTTTTTGATCACTTACAAGAAATAATGCATTTAAAATAACAATAATACTAACAATTTTCATAATACGTGCTCATTATTAATAAAAAAAGAAGTCATTTATTTATTTTTCCTCAGTTAAGTTTTGTAAAAAAGAGTTAAGCAACGTAATAACGATCAAAACGAGTACATCGATAAACGATCTAGAAACGTACGTACGTAATTAACAACTGTGAGATATGGTCAAAAGTATGATATAATAGCGATAACATCTTCACAAACCTTCTTGAATAACTCAAACAAATATAACATCTGGTGAGAGTAGCGATATTCTCCGAAAGGCCAAAACACTACTATTCAAAATTGTTGTTAATATAGGAGACATGCCATGAAAAATATTGTGGGTACGATCTAGTCAGAAAATAATGCTCAAAGATAATTAAAATAAATATTTGGCCATTGCCAAGTTTCATAAAAGTAAGGATCTCCTTGAACAAGAAGGTAACGGAACTGGGATATACAAGACTGACACTTCTGAAGATGAAGATAGGAAATTACGATTTTAATTGTGAATGTGTGTTTGATCCGATTAAGATAGGCTAACTTCCAATGATGCGGATTATTACTGAATCCTTTTCCATCCAAAGATCGATTTATGTCCACTGATTACTCTGTATGATAAATAGGAAGAAGAGCTTGACGAATTAAGGAATACTTTTTAATTTTATATCAGTTCTGCTTTCATTATTTATTGACCTACCAAATTTCATTATTGTGCTTATTACTTTAATATTAAGGATAGATTAAAAAATATCATTATTGTCATACCTGTACCTACTAAGTAAAACTGTGAACAGTATTCTTAAACTCCAGTCTTCTTTGCTAAGTAGTGTTATATCTTTTTATAGGTGTCTATCAAAATTTTTACACTGCTCCTGTTACATGTATAAGTAGACCTAATAGAGGTATGTATGTCATAAAAATCCTAATTAGTAGCAGTGAGCCAGTGTGTATGAAAACTTGTTTCTGGAACTTTTTATATATTGAAATTTAATGTGATATACCCTAGTATACCTAGTAATAAGTATACACTTATACTAAACATTGATGTGTAACGGTTGTATTAACTATAATATGAATTAAAAATAAACAACTGTTCTTAAATGTATGATTGTATTTTATTCCAATAAACCTAACTCATAATTTGTAACTTTACTTGAATGACGCTGAATTCAATTCAACAATTTACTGTATTGATTTGTGTTTATTTAGTGTACAGTTCAAATTTAAAATCGCACAGAAATATTGTACAGATTAAGATAGGTGGCGTGGCGTAAAGACAGACAGTCATTTAGACAGTTAAAGTTCCTGTCTATATTCAGGTTTCAATAGAAATACTGTATCTTTCTTTAGCAAGGTATTTTAAATAAATAATTCTCATAAAAATGTCGCTCAAAAAGTTTACCGATAGTGCCGTGCAAGGCCAAGATAATGAGGGAGTATTTCAAACCACAACGACATCGTCATCTACAATTCCATTCAGTGCGAAAAGTTTTATTTTCATAACAGACAATAATATCACATTTTTCGCTGAGACTGATACTGATTTTGACATATTCAAATGAGTTGTATGTTGATTAAACAAATTAAATTGTTATCTGCACAAACATTGTCCGAGTAGTTAACACATTTCCGAAATCTGATAAAGTTTTAAGTTGTAAACACGAAATTGACGCATGCGTAGTCTAGTCCTCGTCGATGATCAGCTCTCCGCAAGGTGGCAGCAGCGCCCGCTGCCTTAGGTGTTGCCAACAACTAGACATCTTCCACATACTAAGGAAGACAGTCCTTAGCACTGACGTGTTTGTGTTGACTGCTGTTGTTATACTTCACTGCCTCGAAAGTAAAGTCGCCTGCTAGCTTATACCTAATTTGAGGTTTGACATTGTAGGTATACATAATTTTAGATTTCTAGCCTGAATTGAATTACGTATTTATTCATCCACTCTAATTAAAGAATTGCAAAACTGAAGGTTCGCCAGAAAGAAAATTAAGCGCCAATATTTAAGGGTGGGTCTTAATCCTTACGGCTTCGAATAATTTACTGGATCACTAGAATTTTAACATCACTTAATACATAGGTTTACCATATCGATATTTTAATTTAGACAAAATATTTAAAAGTTGCCATTGCACGTTAGTGTTAAGATACTGTAACATTAATTGTGAATACGTATAAAAGGGAATTTTGTAAGGGCGTAGACGTCAACACTAAAACGAAACAAAGAACTAAAAGCCATTCCTCTCGCTCGGATCGCGTAAAAGCGCGCAGTCGTTTCATGGGCAGCTTAACATCTACACGTCTCATATTCCGAGCTACAACTACACTGAATCTGTACATGATCGCTTTCTATACATGAAATATATTTACAATACAATAGAGTCACTTTTTGCAGTAATTCCTGGCTGCGACTAGCGTTTTAAGTAACAAATATGAAACGTGTATAGAAAAATCTGTATATAAATATATATACTCTTTTTTACATTATTTCATTATAACTGTATAATTTGACACAATTTTTAAATCTGCTAGGATTTTTCTTGCTAATTACAAGCAAGGTACAGTTCTTTAATCTGCTTGTACAGAAAACAATATGATAGGTGAATTCTAGTGGAAGAATGTCATAAGCGCCTCCGTATTTCGGACGGCAAATAAAGCCATCGTTGTTGGAGGCTATTTTATTTAATTAAGTTAAACCTTGTCCTTGGTCTTCGTTAGGGCCTCCTCCTAGTGAGAATAGTGATTGCATTAGAGGGTAGTTAGGAAAGACCCATGCT
Organism: Asbolis capucinus; assembly: GCA_018249125.1. Classification (NCBI taxonomy): domain Eukaryota; kingdom Metazoa; phylum Arthropoda; class Insecta; order Lepidoptera; family Hesperiidae; genus Asbolis; species Asbolis capucinus. Next base: position 16,855 of record DWJZ01000069.1, read on the forward strand.
CATTAGTGGGCTATTGATGGGATGAAGCTAAAATGCTGGCGTCAACAGGAATGATGTATCACAATGAAGTGGCCCATAACTTTACAATACTCCTTCTGACTCTCGTACTCCAGGCTAGTTTTATTGACTTGGCATGGATATTACTAAACTTAAAAGACGTCTAGATAATATTTTGTATTCCGTGTACTAAGTATTTAAACACAAGAAACAATATTTATAACATAGCAATTCGAAAAGCGAGCGCATCAATGAAATAGTGCGTGAATGTGGCTTTGAACGATAATGTCAACAAAATCTGTGCATTCCGGATATACACATGCTGGAAGAGTAATGCAGAATTTGAAAAATAGATTTTTTTATAAATAGAAGCAAAAATACGTTGTCATTTTGATACAAGGGTACATCTTGGGTCTTGTTCCCCACCATAAAACCTCCAGTAAAAATTGTTCCTCGCATATCTTCCCTGCCGAGATGCATACCAGCTACAGATTTACTAATATACTAAAATTTATGATGTTGGTATTGACACATTAATTAAGAATTATTTGTTTTAATAACAGATCTCACGGCGTACGTTGTACATAAATTGAATATGTTCTGATGCAGGAATATTGTGAAAACGAAAAAATACTTAATTAAAACTAATATATTCTCTGCATTCAGGGGCACATTTAAATTGCCTTATAATTTATATAACAAGTAATATATTAAGTAACTACTCAGAAAGCGGCCGTATCTTTTAAGTTAAGGTTGTGAGTGACCTTGGATTAGCAGTTATGTCATAGTGTTTAGACCAGTCTACTCCGTAGTACTACTATAACGAGGGGCTTCCAATTGTGTTGGATGTTGCAACAAATCCAGTTTCATAAAGGTCGCCCAGTAGTGAGCGCGTGGAACCGGCGGCGCAGAACTATATTTCGCAAGCGTATTGATCCAGCCAAGTTTCGCCGCGGTCGCTTGTCGCAGCCAACTCCAGGAGTTCGCGAATTTTTTATTTTTTTTAAATGACGTTCTTACATTTCTTACTAAAGAATAGTTATGACCAATTAAAACTGAATTAAATTAATAGAAAATAAATTGTTTCCCTGAAATTGTCATGCGCGGCGGTTTTTAGCGGTGATGAGTTTCGCGCATCGCGGCCGTGACTCGAGCATGTGGCGTTCTAACCTTCTTGATCATCTTTGGTGAGTTGCATTGATTTTTTTATTACTAAGTTAGCTACCAAGAATCTCAGACTCACAAAAATCACACAAGAAAGTTTTATATAAAACTAAAAAGTTTGATTTTATTAAATATTAACCATATTTCAAAATTCTGGTTCCAAGGATTCGTTTGCGTGCCTCCTTTATGTCTGGAATTAATATCAAATTTTAGATCTTACATAGATCTCAAGAACACAACTATCAAACATACATAAACTAAACACCAGAACAGAAACTGGCATGAAAGGTAAACGAGACACCTGAATTTACTTCATGATCCAATCGCCTCCAATTGAAAATTGACTACAGAGTATGTAATGCCATGAGTTCCGTCAGTAATACCGACAGCTAAGCTGGATAAACTTTAAATACAATTACGTAATAGTGGGAGCAAGTCAAACACTCCGTGATAATCCGCGTTCAAACACTCAAACATAGTGAATAATCGCAATATATTATTATGAGTATTAATACTTGATATAACATTACTGTAACACTCAACATTCTTAGCTGTTAGAGTAGGAGATGATCAGGGCTACACTATTGCCTTGTATTATATTTTAAGTACACGCAAGACGCCCAGTAAGATCCACCGGCCCCTGCAGTGTACGAGCAGTAATGCTGCTCCCTATGTTCCACAAACATTCGACTAATTCACATTAGAACATGTGAAGATGTTGGTGGCTGTGACATGGCCACACTTATATTCACACAACGCCCAAGAATGTCAGAATATTTTTAAAGAGTACTTATAAGACTATTTTCAACGCATGTGTTATCCGGAATCGCATACTAGCCGAATAAATTCCAAACCACAAACGACTTTGAATGACAAACGAATTTGAGCTCAAAACTGAGTGCCTCTCCTGGCAATCGTATTATCTTGGTGTATCGGTAAAATTTACGCATGAAAAAATCATATTTGCAATGTGAGGTATAGGAAAATAGTGGAAAAAATTTAAAGTGAATTTGAAAATATTCGGGATAAAAGTTGCTCTGCTATTTTTAAGCCTCAGTTGACCTACCTGCAGTGGTCTTGAGTTGTACATTATCTTGCTATTCTAAGAGGATATACATGAACAATCATGAAATAAATCTGTATTGATGCAGCTGACGTATTATATGTTCTTTCATTGTTTTCTTTCTGATTATTAAATGTAACAAAACAATATAATCTCACTGGAGACCCTCACAAAGCTATTACCACCATAATATTAAATGAAAATAAAGTATTATTATAATTAATCTTTATTATAGCCACAAACAGCGCCGTCTTATTTTTTAAACCAATTTTTTACATCATTCGCAATCAATACCAATGAATGTCATTCGTTAATTTCACCTTACTCAAGTGTAATACTCGTTAAATAGATCATCGAAATCAAACATTACTAATATACACAGCAGGAATTATAATCAAGAACCTTGCGATCACCGATCTGCCCACATTTGTTTCAATATAAAGAATTCAAATAAAAGTTTTATTCAATGGAATCCCTGCCACGTAAAATTACAATATGTTGTGCACATACATATAACTGTTTACTGATTAATAACAGTGTACGTATGTATAATACGTAGCACACACTGAAGGTTCGCCTACGCGCTACGCTCGGTTACGATCTCCTGCCGGCTGATTCTCATTCACCAAACAATTGCAAAATCATTCAAGAATCATTATGAATGTAAGTAGCAAATTTAGCTTCAACGACAAAGTCGCTACGACATCACTACGACTTGTGAAACGAGAGTCGGCATGCTTCATAGCGCCTGATTGGGTACTGGTTTTTATTATTATCTAGGTACTTCTAATAAAAATAACTGGTGCATACTACTCTGCTGCGATTGTACTTGGAAACCATCTATAAAGTGCACCCGCGGTGTACCTAATTAGCCATATGCATACATTTCACGTGTACCGTTTCATTGTTCGTGTAACCCTACACTATCTACGGATGTTCCACACATCATACAAGCTTTGTCTGTCTTCAATGCCTATATCTGTAGGATATCCATCCATCCATCCATCAGCCTTTAGTTGTCCACTGTTCGACGTAGGTCTCTCCTAATTTGCGCCACTCTGACCGGTCCTGAGCCTGCTGAATCCAGCGGATGCCCGGTGTCTTCTTCAGGTCATCAGTCCACCTGGTCAGGAGGCGCCCTGTGTTCCTTTTTCCAAGACGTGGTCTCCGTTCGAGGACCTTTCTACCCCAACGGTTATCGGTCCGTCGAACTATATGGCCAGCCCATTGCCACTTCAGCCGGCTAATTCTGTGAGCTACGTCGTTAACCCTAGTTCGTCTACGAATCTCATCATTTTAGACTCGATCTCGTAGAGAAATACCGAGCATAGCTTAAACGTCTTCCAATGCAGCGGTAAATAGTTTCGGGGATATGACGTCCCCTTGCCTGACACCTCTCTGCAGTTAAATGGGGTTCGTTGCTGTTTCGTGTACTCTGACGGACATAGTAGCTGACGTGTGTAAATCCGTGAATACTTCGATATATCGGCAGTCTATCCGGCAACGCTAAAGCCTTCATAGCATATATGTCGACCTATTTGCAACCTATATATTGACCGACGACGTCGGCTACGTTAGGAACCACTTCCTCGCTAATATTGACAATGTAAATGTGTACTAGCTTTTGCCGTAAATAGGTAAGGTAAATAGGTAAATCTCTTTGGATAACTCACACGCTTAATCTAAACTCTAACTAAGCGTTCACTTGTACTAGGGTAATGAGACAACTCATAAACATACGTATATATTTTTAAATACATTCTTATATAGATAGTCATTTACAAACATAAAGCAAACATTCCTGTTCTTCACAGAAAAGTTTGACCTGGGTGGGAAATGAACCCACGACCTTCGGTGTAGCAGTCAGGTTCACTAAGTAAGTTTTAGTAATGGGATGATGATATTTTTTGCCACATAACCTGAATATTGAAGTGCATATTCCACATTGAATGCACCACATCTGCCATCTGATTGCGGACGATATGTATGCGCGAAGACAATGTAGCTGATTGCCCGTAAATATTAAACAATTGTTCGAAAATTATAGCTCATTTAGTAAAGCGTTACGAATTTTAGCGTGGGTTAATTCAAAGCCAAATATAAAAAGCTTTGTTAATTAAACGTACAAAAGTTAAGTAACGCTAAGAATTTAATAATTAATATTGGAAATCGGAAAAATTTACATTGAATATTATCGTTTAAAATAAGGATAAGCTAAAATAAAACCTATTACCGAGGGAAAATTCAGATAGTATGACTTTAGAATAAAATATTACAGAATCATGACATCCCAGTTCCTAATGTTCCCAACGTCCGTTTTCTCTGCTACCCTGGTTCTGCTGCACATCAACGACCTGCTTATGCCCGTATCCTTGGGTATGCAGATGACAGCACAGTGGAGAAGAGATACCCACCAGAAGCTCGAGCTACCAAGGATATAATAGAATCTGAAAGAGAGCGAAACTTTCATATTACGGGTTAAGTCAATACTTACTGCATCAATATATAGAGCATATAATTATACAATTAACTATATTTTATAAAATATGTATATTTTAAGAATCTTAATAATATTATAAAGCTGAACAGTTTGTTTGTTTGCTTGAACGCGCTAATCTCAAGAATTACTGGTCCAATTTGTAAAATTCTTTCAGTGTTAGATAGCCCGTTTAACGAGGAAGGCTTATAGATTACCAATAGGAGCGAAGCACCAATGAAGAATGTTTCAGAATCGGGGGAATTTTTTCCTACTTGAACTTCCGGTGCGTGTGCTGCGTAAACTGTTGAAGTTTCGCAAAAATCTAGTATGACAAAATTGCTCCCCTTAGAAGTTCTAGAAGAAGTCCACGACAGCATATCTTTTGAGGTTAGTACTGTACCTTTTTATGCTAACCAAATTTGTTCTAAAATAATGCATTATTTGCAAAGGTGTTTTTAAAAACATGATATTAATCCTTATCCAAATAAAGACGTTATTCATAACAACAATTTAATTTAAAACAAAATTGCCCTTTACATCATTCGATTTAAATGAATATCTTATGAGATATCGCAGTTTTAAAATAACATCACAGGAAAATAATGATCGATTACTGCGCGCACAATGTGCAAAGCCGGCGGCAGCCATGAGGGAGAAGGGCGGTGGCCCCAGTTAGCTCTGCAAAATACCAAGCCGCGCGGCTCGGACGCGTGGTCGGTTATATACGAAGTTGCGGATTAAAACTAGTAACATAACCTATCTAAATCCTGTTATCTTATTTGCCTCATCTTTCCTGCACAGGAATTCGTACGATTAATTATATATTGACTTACATACTAGTATATTGCACTTTTCATTCCCTTTTTCATCATTTCATGCAATTATTCGCTAGCTACAATTCAATAGTTTGTACTGCCACCCTTAAGATTCACAACACTAACACAAAATTTTACACTAACAATAACACAAAATTTTACAGAAAACATTAACACATTAAACATTAACTAACACACAACATTAAACATTACACGAAGTTATTTTCAGCTGCACTCACAACTGGGCACAATCCGTACGACCACAGATCAATATGAACGCGATTTAACGCCGGATGACCCGGTTAGTTGTGTAAATACTGTAGTGCACGTTACGTTTTCACGTCACTCTACAATTTTACGCTTTCATTGAAAGTAAATACGTTGATATGAAAATAAATACAAACAGAACACCTTAATTAATATTAAACTGAATGTATCGTTGAGTTTACGGTAATTCGTACAAACTCAGTTAAACATATTTGGTTGTGAACTAAAAGGTTGCTTACATTTATGGACTATTTCTGTTAGTGAACCCGACTGCTACACCGACGGTCATGGGTTCGATTTCCACCCAGGTCAAACTTTTGTGTGATGAGCAGGAATGTTTGTTCTGTGTATCTGGGTGTAAATATCTATGTATATAAATATGTATTTTAAAAAAATATATGTATGTTTATGTATATTTAATTTACATTCAGATGGCCGTGTGTGAGTTATCTAAAGTTATTATACAATAAATAAATAAATCTAATACACCATGATGCTGCTTCAATATGGATTGGTGGAGGGCTTATTGGTCAATAACTCAGGTGTCGGAAGTTTATATGCCGCCCAAGGCTTCCGACATAGCTCAACGATTGCTTCTAATAATAACGAATGATATTCGTTAAGGCATGTTGGAAGCCATATAACCAGCTTTAAATGTCCTTCGAAAGACGAAAGTGTTCATAAAATTGATGTTGAGGGCGGTGACCCATCCTCCTATCGACCGCGCCCGCTGTTGTTCAACATTCCGATCTGAACTTTACGATCCAACAAACAGTCGAGCTGCAACGAAACCTTATGCAAGAACGTGTTTTTGAGTATTTATTTATTGCTCGTCAACTTCAGGCCAACTTAAGTTAATAATTACTTTTCATTTTTTAAATTACTTGTTGTATGAATTCTACATAAACCGTATTACTTTGTTCTAGATAAAACAATTTTGCTGTACCACATGGGAGGCTCAAGAAAAACGTGAGTATCTTCCTTCTTATTACGTTTTATTAGATGTCTAAGTGAACCAGCCGCCTTCTTCCTGTATTTTGTCATACTCCTCATTTTTCTGCTCTTACCCATCCTGAAGGGATAGGTATAACGACACACCAATCTAATGATGATCAATTGGCATCAGGTAACTCTTCTGTTAGTTTGCCTATTTGCAGCACTACAGAAGTACCCACAATCAACTAAATACTCCAATAGTTTAAACCTATTAAATTCCCCGTACGAACTTACTACGGACCGTCTCTGATTGTCGGCAATTATTAACTCGCAACTCACAACTTGGTCGATCTCTCAACACCCTGCATAGTTAACCCTAAAACACTAATTATAATAGTTTATTTGATCCGATGTTTGATAAGGGACCACACAGATTATAGCACATGCGGTAAACCACCCCTACTCTACATGTCTTAACAAAAGTTTAGAAAGAAAATATGACGGAAAATTGCACATGATCAACAGCTGAAGCTTCAAAAGTCCACGCTTCATAATGAAAAGTGTTTGTTGTATATAAGACGAAACTATTTACAATTAATAACAAGAAAATATTTATAATTTGATGAACAATCTGTTCGAAAAGGCATCAGGCCTTTGCTGTCAATTTCATCATATCAAAGACATTCAGTTAAGAAACAATGATGTTATAGTAATAGATAATTACTTCTATTTCCATATAATGGATTGCTATCTACATACTATATACGTAGCTGATTTTCTTGATTCAGTCAATAAGGTACTATTAAATAATTTCGTTTATCTGTGAAGTCTTGTTTCGTATTTACTACCTACTTACTTATAATATAGATGTGAAAATTTGTGGCGATGGACGGACTTAGAATATGATATGACGAGCATGTTCATTACGTTGAATATGATGATTGAAATGAAATTAAATGAAAATTATTTATTTCATCGTAGGAGCCAAAAGCTCACTTAACGAAAGTCATAATTTTACAATACAAAGTCCCTACATAAGTTATAAATTAATTAACAATGTATTCGTATGTTTATACTCGTAACAAACCATTAAATAAAGTGAATGAACTTCCTACAGATCAATAGTATTGATGACGTATAAGTGCCCTAGAATATAACATCCAATTACATTCGAACTGTGATCCAGTTACGAGCTGCAGAGCCTATATAATTAATTGGACATTTTCCTGCAATTAATAGTACATACCTACGCGTCGCATTGTTGGTATATATGTATAGTCGTCTGCTTATATGTATAACTAGCTACTGAAAGTGCTCTTTCATTCGTTGAAATTATAGGCAGTAAGTAATGAAGCGGTTAAATTCAGCCTTATGGTTAAATTCGGCCTCGTTGATATGACTCGTGGGGTTCTATCAAATGGGTCGTATGGGTCGAATCAAAGGGCGCGCATTTCTGACTTTTCAGAGTTATGTGCGTTTTGAGCATTTAAATGTCACTCGCTATAACGGTGAAGGAAAACATCATGAGGAAACCTGCACCCGGGGAGTTTGCAAAACTCAAAGGTGTGTGAACTCTGCCAATCCGCACTTGGCCAGCGTGGTGGACTTCGGCCTTAACCTTCTAATTCAGAGCAGAGTTTAGAGGTGAATAGTGGGTCGTGATGGGTTGAGATGATGATTATGATGATGAGGTAGCCTCGTTGATAGTTACTCTACCTGTCAAACGAGGGCTACCAGATTGGATTCCAGGCGGGGTTAGATAAATATGTGCATATGAGATTTAAATATTTGTTCTGTTGTTGTTTTATTTTGTTTGTTTTGTTGTTGCTAATTTGCTGTTGTTTTGTTGCTAATAATTATTCATACTTAATATATAAGTCTTGGCAAACCCTGTTGTTATTACCAAGCTCCGAAGACGGAACAGCCTCAAGCTACGAAAAAACATTGGCATTAATATATTATTATGGTATCGGCATCTGACGACATTTTTCGGTAAAACAAATGCTCTGGTACTATAAACGCTCTGCAAATGTACATGCAACGCTATCGAAGCGTCTGTTGATGTGACTATTGCGATAATTTGGCTTAGCTAAGGTGTTATTTATTAATCATATTAATTACAAAAGCAAACACCGGTATTGATACAGTGAAAGCGTACAGAAATAGGTCAATATATGAAGCCAGAAAGGTTTTACTAAAATAAAGACAAAATAACGTCTAGTTTATAACTTGATATACCGTAGAGAAAAGATAGTCGACTTTGTTAATTTTTTGTAAAATATAGTGTAATTACGTTTGTTTACTTCTCTTTATCTGATATTAGTATTTAATATCAAAAATATTTATAAAAATCGAGCAAAACCGAACATTAACCGCAAAAAGTAATTTTTAGTATTTCAACTTTTCCACCGCTCCTCCAAACTCATTTTCGGAAAAAAATATTCCTGAAAGTAGTATTTTATTTAAATAGCGTCAAAAGATCAGGAATACAATAAGTTTTAAGCACAATCAAGCAAAGGTATATTTTTAGCCAACTTGAACTTGTGTTACAATTTCTTTTAAATTTAAATTTTGAGTCCATGACCAGCTTGAAGTGCATTGAAGTGCATTGTTTTCTATTTACAGAAAAAAACGAAAATTTAGGACAAAACCAAGAATATCTCGGAAATTACAAAAAATCGCTGAACATGCATGGCAGTGAAATCGATAGCTCTCGCCGTCCTCTATCCCCATTTCCGCTGGTACACAATGCACACCGTGTAAATATAGGAAATAAGAAAATCTATGCGACATCCGTCATTTCAATGATTCTTTGTTGCATACTCCTCTTATACACCCCGTATCGTCTGAGACTGCAAACAGTGCAAACCTTATAAATCATGCTACCATTGATTCTATTTAATGTTGCTAAATAAAAACTTATACACGCTCTTAACGAGTAACGTCTAGGACTGTGTGGGGATGTCTAGTGGACAACGAGGAAAACACGAATAATACATCAAAACTAACATCCACGGCCCGAGAATAAATATTCATCTGTTCCTACATAAATGTCTACCCTGTTCGGATACCGTAGCCCAAAATCCACGTTTCGCAGGCTAACTAAGCATGCATACCATATACATACATATATGTAGCGATAACGTTACCATACGTATTCATCTATTTGTAATGGTGTATCTATTGTGTAAGGTGTTTCCATATTTCCTCAGTATTAGACCGGTGTGATGGTACAGGTCCAGCCAGAGTATGCTGTCAACCTGCTGATAATTGACCAACGCCTCCATGGACATGCCATATTTTAGATCCTATTTTTATAAATATATTTCAGTTGCGGCAATGAAAGTTTTTACCTTTCTCGTGGTAATTGGCAATGTGTGAGCACGTTGTTTAATTAACTTGGTGGGAGATGACGGCATTCTAAGGCGGGGTCAACATCATGATGGTCCTCCCCCCTGCCCCTTCCCCTGTGAGTGGTCATGACATGCGCAGAGTTAATCCAGCTCCGAAATCGAATTTACGTCTCCAAGTGCTATGATGTGTACTTATGACAGATTAATAATTGTGAATTGTAAATTGAGTTTTGCTTGGCACCACCTAGTGTATTACATTAAAACTAAATATAATTAAACAGAACGAAATCAGAATAAGAAAGACATCGTCGTGCAACCTGTTGTTCTAGTGATTGAAAATAAGTTTTGAAGCTGAGAAGCGTAACAAAACGTAAATATAATAAGGTCTATGGGAATATTTGATCTTATTATCTCCCAGCATCTTGAAATGCAGTAAAATACAATATTCGTTTATGAAGAACTAGAAATTGCCTTCGCTTCGATGAAGATAGGATGGAAATTATCCAATAATCCTTCTCGTTATATAGTATATGCATATAGTTTTTTCGTTCGTTCGTTCCGGCTCGCCTTGAAGAGTTTTGTTACCTGTGAGTATACGTATCAAGTACTTAACGACTATATGAGCATTAAAATCTGAAGTCACTCAAGTTTCTTTACGCAAATATTCGAATCCTTGTAAAGCCTAGAAAACTGGATCAACTAAGGTGTATATTATCTGTAATACAATATGTTCATATTATCATACTAACTAACCTTGATCCAATCCGAATCTGAAGTGCAAAGATTAAATCTAGCAAACTATACACAGTATTATAATTACCTATCCCACTCTAGAGGTGGGGGAGTTTCAATTTACGTTAATAACAGTATGAAGCATAATTTCGTAGACGGTAAATGTGAAGAAGACAATCACAATTTATGGATACACCTAGAACAGTTTTCAATAGATATTGTAGCCTTTTACAAACCTGACAGAACCAATGCAAATAATTTCTTTTATACTCTATCAAACACATCACATGGACACCAACGTGCGGTTATATTTCGTGACTTTAATGTCAACATGCTAAAAAAATCTGTTTTTGTTATAGACTACAAGATAACAATGCTTGAAAATGGGTAAATCATTTTAAATAAAATTATTGAATCGCACTGTGCAACATCTGCACCAACCTCAAGGACCATAACTTCCATATGGCTCTTATACATACATTCAGCTTTATCTTATAATAAGCAGTTATCAGCACCATTAGTAATCAAAATATGTAGCTATCAACTACCGAAACCTTTATTTCGAGGTAACAAATATGAACAGTGTCGCCGACGAAAATACTAAACTTCAAGAAGATATCCAATTATATGTTAAGAAAAACAAAGTAACAAAATTTTAAATTACTGAACACTGCTCGAGATGACTGGATTAATAGGGACATCAAAGAAAAAATAAACGCACGAAATATACTTTGGCACAAATACAAAAACAATCCCCATGATTTAGAAGTGGAAGACCTGTTTAAGAGAGAAAGAAGTCAAACCGCCAGCTGCATACATAATACTAAAAAGGAGTACTACTATAAGGCCTTTAAGAACTGCAGTAAGCCTTCTCAAATATGGCAACCTATAAATAACTTGGCAAGTAATAAAATAAAAACTTAATTCGTACCTACCAAACTTACAAACTACCCATTGTCATAACTGAACCACAAATATCTGAAAACATTTCAATAAATATTTTGCAAGTATTGATATGTTTATTTTGCTACTCAATTTCCATCACAAAATCATATTAATTGCAGTAAGGAACTTCATCCGAACATTAAAATAATCTACGTAATTTTAATTTAACAACAGTTGAGAATTTTATCAAATCAAAAAAATCATAAATAATTTTAAAATCAAACTAGTACAGGTAACGATGGTACAAAAATTATTAAATACATAAAAGATAACATATCTGGACAGCTAGCAAATTGTATCAATAAATGCATCAAAGATGGTTTAATTCCGGACTCATTAAAACTCGTAAAAGTCACTCCAATCTATAAATTAGGGCTAAAAGATGATGCAGGCAATTGTAGATCTACCCGCCTTATCCGAAATCTTTGAAAAAGTTATTCACCATCGTTTTAGTAACTTCCTAATATTTAATAACTACTTCTTTCAGCGGCAATATGGGTGTAGGTCTAAGTCCAGTACCCTTAGCGCAACTATGGATGTTAGTGTTACTAAACTTCAAGCTAATATAGACCAAAAGCAACTAGCAATTGGAGTATTTGTAGACTTGAAAAAAGCCTTTGATACACTGAATCAAAACTTTGTTAAGTGGGCATCACAGACATGAGTCTTAGTTTGTTTAATCATACCTCACAAATCGTTACAAGTAGTCAGAATAGGGTCAAACATTAGGACAAAAAATATTGGGACCCTTGCTATTTTTATATAAATAAATATTATATATAAGTTAAACCTAAAAGGATATATTAGTTTATACGCAGTTGATACATGCCTCTTTTAATTTGGAATATAACCTGAGAATACATAGATAGTGGGATAATTGGTTAAAATTAGTACGGCAACTCTGACCAATGGACTAATTTAGATGAAATTTAGCATGTTTGTGGTTTATGTAAGGACAATGGTTATAGGATACTTTTTATCCCAGAAAACTGCTTATATTATGTATATTATAACCTTGGGATATTAGGTTAAAATTAGTAAGGCAATTCTGAAACCACTGGACAACGCTTCTTCCGAAGCGAAGCGAAAACAATTTCTAGTCCACTATAAAAATGTAGTATGTGTATCCATAATTTCCGCAGCCTACTTACGCCACAAAAGTTCCTTAGGCAAGTAATGTAAGATTTTAGTAGTAAAATATTTTTTTCAAATCGGTCCAGTAGTTTCAAACTTCGTTCCTCTTTCATAAGGCTTTACGCTCAACTCAATCTCTTAACCCGCAATGAACTCGTGAAATAATCAGGTATATTTAAAAAAAAATTATGAAACTTTTTAATGACCTTGTAAATTAAAGGGGTAAATAATTTTATAAGAAAATGTGAAATAAGGGCCAATTCATTGAATTATTCGGTTTCACTGACAATGATTCGAAATCTATGTGGGTGTCTGCTTTATTCGGGACGTAGGTAATTGAAGCTCGAGCTTTGACTTGGCTATAATTTACCGACATACGTATTATTGATGTGTCTGAGGTCAGTTAGTATTGATTGATTCTGATTGCTTAGGTGATGTATTGCTTTCCTTCTTTTTTAATCGATCCCGCGCATGTGGGTCTATCAGTTTCTTCCTAGGAGACGATGGCTGGAGAAAAAGAGGATAACTAACTCTCAAGCACCCAGCTAGAACGAGATAAATCGTTTGGCAGATCATTCTTGGTGGTTGGCAGCCAGACCGGTTTAACAATAAGATTTTGGTCGCCTCTTACCTTATCTATCAGCAATCTATCCGTATGCGGCTCAGAATAACATAAAATATAAGAATAAGATACAAGCTTAGAATACAAACCCCAATTTAGTACTTACCACCAGTGAGCCTTACGTTAATCACATATTGTGTGTAACATACGACATCTCAGCAGGCTCATCTTACCTTGGCATTAGACATTATTTCATTCGTAAATATTTTTGCGACGAAGAATAATTCTTTATAATGAAAATTGCATTTTATTTTTAACAGGGGTGAAATTGTGTTTTAATCAAAACAATGATTTTGATAAATGGAGGGCGGGTTAACAGACAAAAGACAACAAAAATAGTGGTGACTTTAAGCATTCAAATGAAAACTGCATCAATAACTGTACTACTATCAGCTGTTGAAGGATTTCATTTTTAATTAATTCCAAGCCTAGTTTTATTATCTCTTTTAAAAAAATCGTTGATCAAATCAAATAGTACGGCGCGCTTCTCCGGCTTCCTCTAACATTCCGCTCCATTGCACGAAATTATTCCCACAGGTTTTTCGAAAGCTAAAAAAATAGTAAGGAAGTTACAGACAACAAAAGTTACAAACATAATTTTAAATATTTTACGAATTCAAACTAGATATAAACTATAGCCCTAATACTGTAATGTAAAGTAAAAAGTACGTGCGTGCGTGTAATTATTTGCAGTTTTATAAACTATATAGAAACCATTTTGCTCATAAAGTGTTGAAAAAGTGATTTTATACGGACAAATGTGCCCCTCTACGCAGCGACGTGTCCATTAATCAATATGGCGCATGTCATCAGTATAGCATATATACATAGACAACGTAGTTACTTGACTGGTAGTTGGTACTGTCATGCGCAGTGAGAGAGCAAGTCGTGTTTGCCCTCTGCGTTCCGGTTCAAAAATGAACAAGTTATAATTTGTGTACTTTTAGCAAATATTCACTCTGGCGTAAAAAGTTTACCTTTAAAATACATGTAGTAAATCAAAAATGTAAAAAGCTGAAGCAAATTGGCGTTCATATCTTTAATATTTATATTGCAAACAAGGTTACCGGACGTGTTCATTAAAATATTTAGCGTAGAAACGCGTGCAGTGAGTAATGGAAATGATGTTTCATGAGGTAAGACGGAGCCCGAGGGCTGTGGGCCAGGCTGTGTGAAGAGTTCGTCGGCGACAATGAAATTTCATCGGCGTTGCGGCGACAGAGTGACGCTATTGCACGATAATACCACTGCTGTACGGAATTTTGTCGAGTTCAACCACGGCTTGATTCTTTCCGCAGAGCCCCTGCCAGATGATGTCATTTTCGAAGTCTGCATCGATCGAAAGGTACGTGAAGTAGCACTCCCAAGTTTCGCCTGTAACCTCTTTTCCAATAGTGACATCTAAAAACCAGCTTATAACTTATTTCAGAGCAGTTGTGTGTTACTAATTAAGTGTAACAAGTACACTTACATTGTATTTAATTCATGACTATTTCAATATTTTCACTAAAAGAACATTACAAATCAATCAGCTGTTATCATGGTCCTATAGTAAGTTATTTATGTTTATGTTTGTAAATAAATAAGTGTATCTGTCAAACTTATTTGACATGTCATCTGGGATATTCTGTTGCACAATGAACAGCACTGCTTTTATGTATAGAGTATCTTGTTTCCTTCATTTAGTTTTAACATATTAAATGTAATTTTTGTAGGTTATTAATTATATTATATAGTAAAAACAACTAGGCAGAGTAACATAACCTAAAATTTAATACATTATTGAAGATAGTTCTTAAGACAAAAAATATCTCCCAGTCATTTGAATTCCAATTAAAATCAGTGCTTGGTAAACCAAGCTTAGCCTGGCTGTCTAACATATTTTATAAGGTACTAACACTGTAGACAGTAGCTGAATTAAATAAATGCTCAATACTCAGTATTTTATTGCATCTAAATGTTATAAAGGTGGTTAAAATTTTTCTGTTGAGTGGCATATATGAACCCCCTGACAAGGTATTGCCACTAGGTCTATCTTATACTAACTGAAATTTTTAAAGAGTTTTGTGAATATTTGTTTGCATTTTTGTATTAATCTCTTTTGAATTCCTTCAAAAAAAATTAAAACATTATTTATTATTATTATTCACATGGCATTCTTTTTTTGACATAGAATAAGTTAATGATTGATATCTATTCCACCCGATGGATTTTGTGGGAATCTCATAATCATGTCTAAGATGTTGGACGGATTAGTAACTTAGTAAATGTCTACTCACTCTTCTCTTGAAGACTCCCACATCATATATAGGCAGTAACACCATAGCATTCCATTCCTTTGTGATACACTTAGTAAAGAAAGAAAACAGCATCTTTTGGTCTGGCAGGATGTTGACAACATAAGGCCCATTCATAAGGATTCTTATTCTCAGTATTGATATCAATGAACACTGCCATCTAGTGTGACAAACACTATACTAAAATTAAATAGCATTATTAAGTTACTTAAATTAACATAAGAGTTATTTATTTATTGAATATTCTTCACATTTTTCGCTGCTTATCTCTTTCATATTTTATACTACATGAATGCACATTGAATTGTGTACTGAGTTTCTATTCACATCAATTCGCACAATACTCGATTCACACAATAGGAATAGACCGAGAAAAAGCCCTTTGTACAACAAAATGTAAAGGTATTCACTTCAAAGAGTTATAATGTTTTACATTGAAAATGAATGAACTATTTTCTTAACATTTGATTGTTATTTATAATATCTCTTCTAAATATATAGTTGCATAATAGGAAGAGAAAAACAAATACTGCTGTAAAATACACCTTCCATAAAAGATTTTTTGGCCAAACAATAACTTTCAAGCAATCTTATATCTGTGGTAGAACCACACCAAGAGATATGATAATTGTGTCCGGTGAACCCTTTGCATTACTTACAGTACAGTTAAACTATCAGTAGATAAAATCAGTTCTGATACACTATACAGCATTCACACCCACTTGGACACAGACACTACTTATACATGGTTTATAGATTAATTTTTAACAAATATATCATGCACTAAACGAAAGCATGCAAGAAAGCTCTCTGCAAAACTGAGTAATATACACCATGTAGCAATTGTGCCAGATTTGTATTGAGCTTTGTCTCAGGGTAATTAATATTGCGCTGGAACAAAATACATTCAACAGCCCTTACAAATGGAATCATTATCCTCATGTGCAATTTACAAATGTATAAATTAGCAAAGAAAGGGTCTGTTGTATGTAGTGAATCAATCAATGTACAAATGGGGTTATAAAATAATTTTATTGTTATAAATAATTAATAATAT
Source organism: Asbolis capucinus (assembly GCA_018249125.1). NCBI lineage: Eukaryota > Metazoa > Arthropoda > Insecta > Lepidoptera > Hesperiidae > Asbolis > Asbolis capucinus. The sequence continues at coordinate 33,716 of DWJZ01000069.1, forward strand.
TTTTTGAGTATAAAGGGTTAAATTAAAGCTATTTATGTTTGATTTGCTTTTCATATATAATTTGCTTGGCAAAAAAATTTGATGTTTTATTATGTACTTATGTTAAATTATATTTTATACTTATTGTTCTTTACTTGTTTAAGATAAAATTGTTTCAATACATAAGAAGACATTCTAATTTTAATTGAAAATACTATATTTTTGTAGTATATGAGAAATGATTAATGTTTCTAAAATGGTTAATGAGCAAAATAGGCAATAAATTCAGCGATCAATAGTATACTTTGATACAAATAGATGGACATTGCAATTATGTTATGTGTTGGTGTACCCATTTGATTAATTTAATTAAATAAAATTTATTCAAGTCGAGAGTGAATAGGTTTCCACTAAGTTGGTGTGCTTTACCATAGAGGACTTCATTGCCACCCATCAGGTGGGATTGTAGTCGAACAAAAGCTTATTGAACGTAAAAAAATATATTATATATTAAGCTTATAGTACCCATAAACAGATTGAATTTTTAAAAACCCTTTAACTAATACTTTTTTATTAGTCCTAACGTATCCATAAGTCCTTATTATCTTACTTTGTTCATTGGCAATGATCAAGTTCCACACTATCTTTCAGTGCTCACTTTGGTTGGTTCCAACATGGCAGATCCTGATGTTATAAGAAGAATAGCGCTATCTTAAAATTATATACAAAATAATTGGTATTGGTCAACATACAACATATTAAGTATTAAATATTGATCAGCTTTTTAAATATAATTAACTTTAAATTTCAGTCCTATTTATTTTTAGAGTCCTTAATATTCTAAATAGCTGAGTACAATAATACATATTGATAGATAGAGCAATTGAAGATGGTCTCCTGTCACTGTATATATTTTTTTAATTTTAATGAGGGGGTACTTTAATATCGAGATAGAGCACAACATTTTTTTTTTGGAACTATTGTCTGTCTGAATGCACATCACTTAAAAACCTGTGGACAGATTTCGTTGAAACTTGGCAGAGTTATGACTTATATCCCAACTTAACATTTAGGATACTTTTTATCCTTAGTAATTGCAGGGTTTCCTTGGGATAGGTAAAGAAAGTTTGTATAGGATGTTTCTTAAATATGGTTGATATGATAAATATGGTTTGAAACTTGCAACAAACGTTCCTTATACATATATATAAGAAACACATCTTTCGCAGTTTTAGGTAGTTTGTAATGATAACTATTTTTCTAAGTATTTGGTGGTGGTTTGGTATTCTAAGTAATGGTCACAGTCAATGGTAATGCGTGCTGCAAAAACTATAAGTTCCATTACTGTCTAAACATGTTTGTTGATGAAATTAAACTGAAGAGGATTATCATAGGTTCAGCTGTTACTACACCGCCGGCTGCTCTGTAGCCTATTGTTAATGAACAGGAGGTCGCTTCGGTTCTCGACCGGAGTACACTTTAGTGTTATAGATGAATGTGGGATTTCGGGTGTTTTTATCAATGCCGCATGCTACACAATTTATCCTAATGTGAGGTACGAATTAGGGGAAAAAGAAACATTTATTTTATTAATGAACTTCCACAAATATTAAATAATAATGCGAGCTTACTTTACAAAAAATTAAAACAACTGTTGTTCGATATTGCAAATTCGGAGGTAGCAATACAAAAAGGGATCCCAGTATTTAGCACACAAGTAAGCAATTATTTGTGTATCCAAGAAAATGTTTTCTTTCCAGGTCAATGTGTGGAATGGCAGTCTGGAAATCGGGGTCACGACACAGGACCCCGAGTTTATGGATTTACCCGCCACGGCAACTAAACTAAGAAACACAGCATGGGTATGGATTTTGTTGCTTTTTATTTAAATAATATTTTATTTCATGTCCTTGCTCCAACATCGAAGATATTCGTTAAATCATTGATATAAATATCCGTGATTATTGAATTGTGAAACATTACATTATTCATTCTCTGATTTGACGTTGACTGTGTAGTCGTTAAAAGGCCCTGCTCGATATTCGTGGCTTGTGTAGCATCATGGAATCTAGAATCATACAAAAAGCAGATACAGTGTCTTATAATGCTTTAAAATTCTCTAAACTAATTCTTTTATCATTACTGTTATAGAGTGAGCAAGAGATTTTTATGGTGTTTTTATTTCAGATAATGTCCGGCTGCTCTGTGGTGAAGGACGGGGTGACTCTCATCAACGAATATGGCCCGGAACTGGATTCCCTTCATGAAGGGGAAATTGTAGGCGTCATGAGATCGAGCAAGGTTGGTGTCCTTTAGTAATACATGTACCAACACTACGATTCATATAGGGTGATGAAATTAGATACTCATCATCATCTCAACATATCACGGCCCACTATTGAGCAAGAGACTCTTCTCTAAATGAGAAGGTTAAGGCCATTTAGATACTACACACAATAAATAAAAATATATTTTAGTTTTAAAATCATATATTGTGGAAAAGGATGAAAGCATGTTTGTACTTATATGGTGTCAGGTCGTATTATAAAAAACCTGTTTTTTTTTATTTAATGACAAAAATATGTAAGTTTGATTATATTTATTCTACAGTTTTTAAATTATACTTAAGTTGTAGTTTCCTAAAAGTAGTTGGCGGTTTTTATACCGATTATATATGACTGTTAACTGCTGGGGGCGATGTGTTTACGTGTCCTTCAGAATATTGTGCTACTAGCAGTCACCTACCCACCTTCCTTAAGCGCCCCCTGTTGCTGTTGTGTGTTGTGTGTTGATCGCTTACAATCTATACAAGCCGACCGCCTCTTCGTTTCAAAGGATAAGGCTGGATATTGTTCACAGGGCGAATTATCGTTTTACGTGAATGGTCGGTGTCTGGGTGTCGCCGCGGAGAAGCTACCAAGTCGAGTGTTCGCGGTCATCGACCTGTACGGTCAGTGCGTGCAAGTCACCATCGTCAGCAATAACTACAGGCGGCTGGAAGACACTAGCTTTGATTCTGTCAGTGTAAGTATTCGTTTTGATGTTCTAACAACAGTCACATAGCCTACGAGACGCCGCGTGTTAAATATTTTTATATCAAAATAATCAGTCCAAGTGAGGATGTGAGTGAGACTTTTTGCAGAAACAGTTTGCCTCAGGTATATGTGCGGTCTAGTTAGTTGTGTAGTTGATGCCATTAAACAGCAGTGATAGTCTAGTGGTTAAGAATTCGGCCTTCTACTCGGGGGGTCCGGTTACGAATCCCACTTCGCGCACTTCTGACTTTTTGGAGTTATGTGCGTTTTAAGCATTTAAATGTCACTCGATATAACGGTGAAGGCAAAACATCGTGAGGAAACCTGCACCCGGGAAGTTTGCAAAACTCAAAGACGTGTGAAGTCTGCCAATCCGCACTTGGCTAGCGTGGTGGATTATGGCCTTGACCTTCTTATTCAGAGAAGAGACCCTTGCACAATAGTGGGCCGTGATGGGTTGAGATGATGATGCCTTTAAAGCGCGTTGGTGACGATTATATCGCTTATTGGTAACGCACCGCCCTACCAACTTTCCGACTTACCATCAGGTGAATAGTTTAATCATATGTAAGCTGTCTCAAAAAACTATTTGAACTTCTTATTACGATGACGAACTACTATATGACGAATTTATATCTAGCTGGATATATCAATCTCAAAAAAAAATATTATGTAATAATTAGTTTTTAATTAATAATTTTGTTACAGGATGGCATGGAAACGTTGCACTCTATGGAACCTTTGATAGTAGACTTGCCGATACCGTCGACATCTAATGCCCCGCCCACTAACAGACAACAACTTTACATACCGTTAACGGCTTCAGCTGATACCGGTAACTCACTTGGTACGTTCACTCTGCGAATGTCTTGATATGCACTGTTGATAGCTTGCGCGCTACGATAAGTTAGTATGCTGTTTGGACTTATGAGTTGGTGAAGGAGGAGGCAATTTAGTTTTATATAGTCCGTTTTTCTTAGCTTGACAAAACTTACAGACAATTGGTATGTGAAAATAATACGATTAATACTTTTTTTACAAATCTCCCACATTTAATATTAAAAAATGGTTAGGTTAGTCGTAACCTTATAGCGATATTACTGTGTTAAATATATAATATGGGGGCTTTATAAGAAACATACTCTGACGTGTTTAAAAGTTTGGTAAACGTTAGAAAAACTGACTATAATGGAGCATATAAAAACAGTCACTTATGTACAGGGCGTCCCATGACAGTGGTTATAAGGTGCGAGAGTAAAAGATACTCACATTGATACTCGAGTACAGCTTTCACGAGACACCCTATTTTTTATACAAAATTTAAATATAGTTATAAAAAAGATGCCTATTTTAGATGGTAATAAAACTTACTCTAAGTTTATTTTCCTCATTGCTGCTATATTTTTGAATTCGCTTTCTTTTTTTTTGAGATTGTCTAATTAAAGTTGATTAATTGCAGAATCTTGGTGTTAACACCTCTATAAATTATATAAATTAGACCGGATACTTTACTTTTGAATAATGAAATTAAGTATATCGATTAAAAACGGATTTGAATGAAAACAAAAATATGAGAATGCATATAAACCAGTAATTTACTAATTCCAATCGAAATCTGATTCCGAAATTTCAGTTCTATCAAAATAGTCATGATGAATTATAAAATAATACACTAGGTCGAGAAATTTATAATAATAATATAATAAAAGTACCAAATCAATTGGGCCTACCGTCTCATATGTGAAAATGTTGCCAACCTCTTCAGTTTTCATTAGACGGACTCTATAATCTTCATTTTATTAGTAAATATTTTATGTTAGAAAATTAAGTTTGTAGCCGGTAACAATTTTATAAATGAACTTAAATACACACTATTTTAAATTTTGTATAGAACAACTAGCTGTGCCGGTAGACGTTGTTTATCATATCGGTTACTCTGGATCTAGATCAATGTCAACATATTTATTGTAAATACTAATTTTATTGGAACAACTTGTACATGGTAGCTTTTATATAACTCTTATAGTGTGAATGATGCCTTAGATCCACACCCACATCAGATAGGTACACCCAATTTTCAGAATTTAATATACCATATGTTTAGTATAATCTAAGCCACTTTCTATTCCGAAAAGTGTAGTAAATAAATAACGACAACTCCCACACGGCCAGACAGAACAATCATCCCTGCTCATCACAGAAAAGTTTGGTCTGGTTGGGATTTAGCCCACGGCATAGCCAACCAGTCAGGTTTACTAACCACTAGAAAAACGGGTCAGTCGTTCTACAATATTGATCATACTTACCCCCTCCGTCATTAACGCCACATTACTTGCTCATATATATCGTACCTGGTTGTCTCGTGTTCATCTGCGCATGTCGTTCGACCTGGAAAGAAAAAATATAATGACCTATATTAAAGCAACTGAGCTAACTTTCTAGTGGATCTAGCACACGCAGGTGCAGCATGAAACTGCATGGGCATTGGTGGCCATGTTCCAAGACAGCATGTACTAGATGTTCATATGTGACGTTGATACTACTCACACAATACATTTTTAAATATTTTTTTTTGGTTGGAGGAAATCCTCATTGGATACCACATGATTGATCCACTTGGTATGCCCGACTCCACCAAGACGGCGTTTCGGTGCACCACGGACTTAAACCTCCCCTCCACTACTTCACTTTCCCATTCCGGAACCGCCACGGCATTTTTTCGGAAAGGAAGTTATTTTTTTATTCGAAATTACAGCGTAGTTTCGTTCTGTCTTTCAATTTCATCTTTTTCCCTCAATCATTATGCTCTTCAGCATTTTTGCACCCTTCCATTCTTCCTCACTTTCTAACATCCTGTTTATTGAATTGTCCTTTCTGTATTCCTTGCCCTTCTCTACTTCCGCGTAGTTATAATCGTCATCGGATGAGGGACAAAAAAAAGATGGCATGCTCCGGTGTATCCAGATTATGACAGTAAGGGTAGTCTTCTGAGATTGCCTTGCCAATCGCATACAGATCGGTGTTAAAAACTCCGTGTCCACTCAGCGCTTGCGTTATCCATCTGTCCACTTCGCCATGCTTACGTGTTAGCCATGGTATTAGCTCTCGTATAAGCTCTCTTGTCCAAGCTCCTTTGCCTTTATTTTATTTTTATTTTATTTTATTCGGAAAGCTTACAGTGTCAATCAATAGGATACAACTTGTTACTTATTGTTTTACATATTACACCTTTTAGCAGCTTTCTTCTTCCATTGTTCTGCCCATGTCCTCAGTGTCCTGGTTCTCTCCTGTTCTGGCGTTTTCCGATCATTACATTTGAATAATTTACACCTTTCTTCTACCAGTTTCTCTGGGTATTAGACCAGAGATTACCAAAGACTCTTCTATTTATATCGTTCTGTATGCGCCACATATGCGCATGGCCAATTGTCGTTGAATTTTGCTATGGATCAGTTTGTACTTAGCTATCTTCCTAACATCTCCCCAAACCGGAGCACTATAAAGCATGACGGAATGAGCAACTGAAGCCAGGACAATCATCAATTGTGTTAAAGCAGTGCATAATCTTACCGTTCTCCGTGCTACCTCTCCTATATGTTTATGAAATTTTAAAATATATACTGACACTGTTCTTGTCAGAGTACACGATTTTTTAAATATGTTTCAATTATTATGTAGATACAGTATAATTTAGAAATTAATTAGACTAGAAGTAAACTCGTAATATTTTCTTAGTAGATATATCTTTTATTGAATCGGATAAACAAGCCTCGTTAAGCGTATTAACGTCTGTATACCAATGGTGGAACAGGTGTGTGCACTTTACTATTAAAATGTATATTCAAAGTTTATAGAATGGATTAATTGGAAATATATTGTACTCTATATGTTAATAAGGCAATATGTTTAGGTATTAAATTAGTATATTAAGCAACAATATATTACTGTAATATAAGCAATAGTGTAACATTTAAAGCAATTGTCAACTGATTAGGGACGAAAGTACTGAAAGGATAATAATTTTCTTCTTGCTGTAACGTTTGGTTTAAGTTAATCATATTTTTCTATCTAACTTCTTGCTGGCCATGTACATATAATCATAAATTCTGTTACAAATGAAAATGCACAATCTTTTTTCATATTAATTTTATATTAATGCAAGTGTTTTGTAAATAGGAAAGAGATTTCAAATATTTGTTTTAATTATATTTTTATTCAATGTGAGCACCCTAGACCTTTATATAGGCTTTCGAACGCTCTGGCCAGTCATCTATGCTTGTAAATAGGACATCTACAGGCTAGTTGGCTACTGCTCTTTCAATGGATAACTTGAGAGATTTCAAATTGTGGTATCTTTTAGAGCAGGCCATGTTCTGTCCAAGGTCAAGACTGACCAAATTTTTAATTCAACGGGTTAAGGTCTGGACTGGAGGAAGGCCAATCATCTGCCCTAATAAAATCTGGGAGGTTATCGGCGACCCAGACTAGGGTGGTGCGTGCATTGTGACCGGGAGCAGAGTCTTGTTGGAAAAAAGGTTTAACGACATCATTTAGGACGGTCTCTTGGTAAACTTTGGTAGAATGGTATTTTGTTTGTTACATGCTCTTCGATGGTGAAAATTTTCTCGTCAGTGAACAGAATCTTCCTAGGTTTCTCTTCTGCGTATCGAGCGAGCAGTTTTTTTGATCTTACATCCCTTTTTGTCATCAAAACACCATTTAAGGTATGTCCAGTATATCGTCAATAAGCTCCAAGTTTAAGGTCATCTTTGATTATGCGTGACAGAGTTCTAGGCTTAATTTTCATTTCACGGGACACAATCGTTTGCCTCTTTAAAGGATTTCGGATAATTCTAGCTCGCACTGCATTTACAGCCTGTGTTGTTCGCGCGGTACGAGGACGACCTGATTTTTGATTTTTGTGGTTGAAGAATTATCAACAAACCTGTTAATGGTACGGTACACAAACATCCGACTGATCCCAGCTTTTGGAGGGTCTTAAAAATCATGGAAGGCTCCATTCCTTCCTTATGTAGTGCAATCACGGCAATTCTATTTTCTTTAACACCCCACTCCATTTTAAAATATTAAATTCCCCGCCAAATTAAGATTGTCGCGACTAACTCTTCGTTATTGAAATAAAATAGTTGTAGTATTGTTTCAAATTCGAAATTCAAAATCGGGAATAAATACTTCTAAAATTCTAACAGAATTTATGGCTAGACTAGTTATAATTAAAGACAATTAAGTGTCTTAACGTAACATTTATTTTAAATAAATAATTGTAATAAATACATTTATTTAAATAAATCATTTTTATAAATGTCTGTTCCCATGCTACCTTAAATTTTGCGTCAAACTATATATCAAACAATAGCTGATTTGCACAATATTGGACAAACAATGGATCTAACCGTGCCGGCCACGTCGGCAATCCTTCTAGGATTCCGCTACGTAATTCGTATCACCCAGGACCTTTTATTCTTTTCATTACAAAGTATTAAAGAACTGGGAATTATATATTTTAGTAATATAAATAAGGAACTTTTTTTGCAAATTTCAAGCAAATTGGTTGATATATAAGAAAAATGCCATACAAATTTTCTTCCCATATTCCAAAGAAACTCCAGAATTATTCAAGATAAAAAATATCCTTAATGTTAAGTTGTCACACAAATAATAACTATGCCAAGTTTCAGCGAAATCTGTTTCTGTAAACGTAAATGTCCCTACAGACCGACAATGATTCATAAAAAATATTTTCGTATTCTATCTCTATATTTGAATTTCCTCTCTTTAAACTTTTTAAAATATATTCAATCTATAGAAAAAATGCACTTTGAGTTTCATTATAGTATAGATAAGAAAAATTTCCATTTTCGTTCAGACAGACCCATATTCTTGTTTTTAGCAAACTGTCATGTAGTTAGCCAGAATATAATTGGTTTTCTTCAAAAATGGTATCCTAGACATCCTAGTGATATCTTACTTTTTTCATCGTATTTTGTTTTTATTTCTGACATAAGGAACTGTGCATATTAAGAAATGTACCTACATATTTAGTTTTGTACATTTAGTATAACTTAATAATCATAGAAATTAATTAGTTCTCACTGTTGTAGCGTAGAAATGAAATAAAATAGTAAATTGTTTCAAATTGTAAATAATAATTTTGGATAATTTCTTTACTAATTACCTCTAGTATAGTCAATACAGTCATTAAAAAATCATTCATCTAAAGACAGCGGTAAGTTACAGTTTTATTATTAGATATTATACCTTTGTGTCATTATAGTATCACGGGAATGGAATAAAAAGTCGGTGGGTAGAAAAAGAATAAGGTAAGTTTTAGTGGACAGTGTTTTTATTATAATGTCGAAGATATTCACTGCCGCTAACGTTACTGCACTAGAGTTCGTCACACTCACGTACTCGAATTACGTTATTGTTATCCCTGCACGAAGCTCGTATTATGGTACTGCACGTCTATATGTATATAGTATGCTATATATACATACTAGCCAATCTGCACATAATAGCCAAGGTACTGTAAATTTAAGTAATATTTATACGTATACTAAAACCACATCGAGACCAAACTAATTTGCGCTAAATCCTGGACATAATCACAAACAACCATATTCTGTAAGGTGTATTCAAATAAATTGTTTTAGGGCATCATGAAACTCATGTGAAATGTCGTAATACGATGATCCTCGTAACTGTATTACCCGTTGAACAGTTCCCTTGTCTAGAGCCAATCTTGAACGAAGAATGCTTGTCCGTGCTTGTCATAAAAATGCATTGTAATCTGAATTGCAAGCAGTTCCTTAAAAGTGATTCTAATACATCTTGCAAGATTGATTCAAACAATAAAAGCTTGTTAAATGAACTAACCCCAAATCCTGTTTCATATCACCGAAACCTCTGCATTAAGTTGCAACATTCATGTTGCTCCGTTCTCCTTATAGTTGAGTCACCAGGTGTTCTCTGGAGTCGTTGAGCGGCGAAGGAGCCCTGGATAAAAAATAACATGGTGATAGACAATAAGCTGATGCCAAAATAAAATATTTAAACGTATAAATATTACTTGTAAGTGCGATTGTTTTGTGCGATATGATATGTTATCCTATGTTTACAATCTACACTTTAAGCAAAAAAGAGAAATACTGTAAAAATAAAGTTGTATACAAAAGGCTGCCGTATCGGTAAAAGTTTATATCTTTGAAACAACCTTTCATTATTTACATTTTACCCTTCAAAAAACAAAACGAACTCCTAAAACTTAAAAGTTTCGGAGTTCTTTTGAAATTATCAATTGTTTGGCTAAAGAATTTCAATCTATTTCGGCTAAAGAAATAGAGCCCTGTTCGAGTCGAACAAAACGTTGAAAAGTAAATAAAGTTATAGCAATGAAATTAATATTGAACAAAAAGTTGAAGAATTAAATATCTTCATTCAAATAACGAACGAACTTCTTACGACGGTGTTCCCTGATATCTATGATATGTGGACCTTCAGAAATGCCCCTGGTGTTCATAATGTCCATAGGCGCCGGTGATTACTTACCATCAGGTGACCCGTCTGCGATATGTATATATATATATATTGCCTTCGTTTATAAGCAGTTTAATACATATGATTGCGAAAATTTAAAAATAACTAAAAAAATAAAGGTGCAAGAGTACATTAATACAGTCAAAAATCAATCGAATAGATATTCCAATGTATTTTTTGCTTGCAGCCTGTTACTTCCATCTGTTACGAATAATGATGTAGTTTTGCAGTGAATCTTATGTTACATGCATAAGCGCACATATTAAAAAGCGCACTAAAATAAATAAGTCATTCGTTTTAACAAAGAAAACACGTACATGACAGTAAAATCCACAGACATAGATGATAATAGACGGATAATGGGTGGATCCACCTCTTTTTTTTTTGTAAACCAAGCCTGTTAGTTTTTTCACAACTGAGAAGTCAAGAGCACAATTTAGAGAAGGGAACACTCAATCCGAACTCGCGCCTCGCCTCGTTCCACCCCGCAAGTTGACATTGCTAATAAATCTATGTATACGATAATAAAACTAAAAAGACATTTTTTCTGTACATTAAGGGGGCACTCTAATAACGAGATCGAATACGAAATATTTTTTTTGGACTTATTATCAGTCTGTTTGAACGTGCATCACGTAAAAACTCGTGAACGGATTTTGATGAAATTTGGCAAAGTTATAACTTATATTCCGGATTAACATTAAAGGTAGTTTCATCCCGATTAATATCATGGTTTACTTATTATATGGGATGAAAGTTTGTATTGGATTTCTTTCAATATCAACTGATTTACTTAACTTGCAAAAAACGTTCCTTATTTATAACTAGCTGTATATTGAAAATTTCAAAATATTCACATTATTTTGCCCTTTTTTTCTTTTCATAGCAAAATATCAAAAAACCGAGAAACACGTATTTCATTAATTGAAATAAGGCGTGTTTGTTGCAAATTTTAATCAAATCAGTTGACATTTAAAAAAATTCCCCTACAAACTTTCTTCTCCTATTCAAGGCAAACCCAGGAATTATGCGGAATAATGAGTATCTTAAATGTTAATCGGGGATACAGGTAATAACTTTACAAAATTTCATCGAAATCTGTCCGGGGGTTTTCACGTGATATGCGTTCAGATAGACAGACAGACAACAATTCCAAAAAAATATATTTTCATGCTTTATCTCCATATTAGAATCTCCCCTCATTCAAATTAAAAAATATATATTCAATGTGCAGGAAAAATGCACTTTGAGTTTTATTATAGTACAGATAATGATTCTGATTAGAACCGTGAATCAAAAACGACGTATATACAACACTAGCAGCGGAATTTGACGGAAAATTTACCAAAGTACAAACATACACATGTGTAAGGTATTATTATCCATGTCTTTAAATAAATCTGTTCTATTTAGCAAACGGGAATGTTACGTCATGTGCAACAAGTGATGTTATCGATTTTACACCAACCTTGTAATTCTCCATTGCGCGAGTATCAGCCAATTTGTTATCAACACTGAACTTCTCAAACCAACATTGTAAATTTCACTTGTTTTTCACGTAAATAGACAAAACAATAGGAATGCAATTAGTGAAAACTACGGAGCTTGCGCGGTTCACCAATCAATCAATTTAGTGGGTCTGTTGTGTTGACTTTTGGCATGTGCGACAACATGCAGGTTGCGCGAAAATACGGTTGACATATGGGCGCGACGTACAGTGGCGTTTTATTCGCTTTCAATCACTTAGAAATTTAAAGGTTGACTGTTATATTTTTGCACTCAAATTTACAAGTAATCAAATTATAAGTCGCATTATTTGTACTCTTTCATATAATTCATATAGCGTACTACTTGCGAATTTTTAAATCGTCACTATGATCGGCTTCTTATAGAAATTGGCGTCTTTTTAAGTTTTTGTATTAAAGAGACGCAGATATAAACGAAAATATTATCCCCTCACCCAATATACAGATGAACTTTGAGAAATCCTTGGAAACTTAAGATCAGCCAGACTATGAAATCCTGTCAGGAACAGATTATAAAATAAACAAAAATTTCACGAATAGGATTGAAACTAAAGTTATTCGACATAACTCATAAAAATTGTCTCTTTTGCAAAACATTACTTTTCGAAAGTTTGGTAAATTTAAAATAACATAACTTTCATTTGTATACACAAAATCCACATACGACATTAAAAAGCATAGTAACTGAATAGAATCGATTTTGCGACAATAATCGGAACGTTCAAATTTTTATTTTTGGCGTTTATGAAAGGTGACTTTCCGCGCATTGTACGTCAAGCTTTACGGCTGTTGATTGATCGAGGGATTTGGCGGGAAATATGTTTTATGGCCGAACGATGCGGAAGTGTTATGAATTTACTTTTAAGGGAAGCAAAGACCGGCCTCTTAAGTTACTCAATATTTTTTATTACCTGAATTATATTTATATTAGTTTATATTTTTTTGTTTGTAGAAGGTGAGGGTCAACCGTACAATAACGACTGGCAAGTGAAACGGGACAGTCGAGAGACTAATTCAGAGTCGTCGGGTTCCGGTGATCCTGATCAGGGTACGTACTTCACACTCACTCGTAAGTGAGGAGACCTTGATCGGTCGCATCTTCTCTTTTTGAAACAGGAATCATGAGTGTGTATCACAGCATTCTGACGTGTTATACATTAATAAACTCTTACAATGCCATTATATAATGTTTGATAATAAAAAATTATATCTCCCTCATTCTTGACATGACATTTTATTGTCATATTTGTCTATTATATAAGTAATGTTTGTGTAAAAGTGTTTTATATCGTAATTATATTATGTATAAGGCAATTAAGCCTTAATTATGTTGAGATGTGGTGTTAATTTGGCTTCCAGACGTGATGAGTGACAGATGCACAGACGAGGACAGCCGCGAGGACCGGTACGACTCCATCGCTCGTGGTGTACGCGATGTACACCTGGACTCCAACGTCACCGTGGGACAAACTAGAGGTACACGTCCTTGCCTGGCGATCAAGTATAACGTAATTTTTAGTTTCAAATTTTAGTGGATAAGAATCCACATAGGCCGCAACCTCTATATTCGGGTATTGGTAAAAGTTTAGAATCAGGGCACCTTAGTTTCGCGTAGGGAGGAGAAAAGAGGTTTTTCTATACTATACTCTATACTTTGAGTTTTACTTAAAATTACTTTTTCCTGTATTTTGAATATTTTTTCAAAATTTTTATGAGGGTCAAAATAATATCGAGATAGAGCACGAAAATATTTTTTTGGAATTATTGTCTGTCTGTCCATTCGAGCTTCACGCAAAAACTGCTGGACAGTTTTAGATGGAACTTGGCATAGTCGTAGTTTAAAAC
>DWJZ01000070.1:0-47657 GCA_018249125.1 Asbolis capucinus
GAGCCGACGCATGGCGGTATCGACTCCTGCGTCGCTAACATCCCGCCTGTACGAATGACGCGCTTCGCCTTGTCTTTTATCACCCATATCGCGTAGGATTGGAATAAGTTGATCGTGTCGGCGTTCCCGTTCGATTATAATGCAAATGTCTTCTAGTCAAGAGTGAATAGGCTTCTACTAAGTTAGTGGCTTTACCATCGAAGACTTTATCGCCATTTATCATCAGGTGGGATCGTAGTCGAGCGCTGACTTACCTTAGGTAAAAAAATATATTCTGTTGCTATTTTAAAGTAACAACCGGCACCGACGGTTTTACGTACCCTTCGATGCACGGAAACGCTCAAGAATTTTTCCATTATCGCTCACACACCTTCCTACCGACCGACGTTACTTAACTTGGTTTACCGCTCACGATCGACGCAAGACGTCAGACTATGAACGCTACAGAAATATATATGAAACTTGAAAATCAACAACCTAAACGAAACCACACATTTGAAGTAGTTTAAATTTCCCCGTACACTTACTTCTTTAGAAACACTTGAAGATACTCTAATGTACAAAGTACAAATATTGTCTGGACTCGGTTAAAGGTGGTACAGAATGCATACGTCGAGATGTTTACCTTCACGAGACTGAAATTTATCTATTGCGAGACATATTTTCAACGTGGTTCTTATTCATTAGCAAAACTAAACTTTATTTCATGTTTATAAGGTCCAATTTCGTATAACCATCTTATGATATCATGCTGTTTAGTGCCGATATATTTTGGTGTACTCACTTTACACAGAAATGTATAAACAAATCTTTGAGGTTTATATTTTACTGTACATTTTTATGATTCTACTTGGAAATGTTTGGCTACAGTTACCATTCAGTTCATTATAGACGAGTCACACGTAACGTCAAAGGTACTTACTACAGTTCTAGTAAGCACATACGCACTTACACACGTAGTACATAATTTTTACAGTTAAGCCTAAAGATGTGTACATATTTATTTAAATTTGATGTTCTGGCACGTGATGAAAAGGGGTCCTCAGAATATGGGTGTGGGACTGCCACTACTTCTGATATTTCAGGCCATACCGGTATACACATACCGGTATGCATATGGCGTAATAACCATACCGCTATACGCATACCTATATACAAATACCGGTATACACCACCGGTATCCATAAAAATACTCAGTTGATATCACTCAATGCCTATAAATAGTAGTAGCAGAGCGTTTCTCTTCTGCAGCTAGTTATTTCATATAAAAACTCTGGCGTTTATTTCAATAAAAAACTCGTGGTTTATTCTATACACATTTTATGCTTTAACACATTCACTGCTGGATATATTCTTCTTATTTCGCCTCTTAGTTCGTTCCTGACCGTACAACTGTCTTCTTCAAGTTAGTTCATCTGGTCGGGGACGAAATACGCTCATTTCCGTTGCGTGGCCTCCATTTGAAGACCTTATTCTCCATTATCGGTTCTTTTATTAAAATTAGCATAAAACAGCTTCTACCTTGAAGTAAATTGCATTAAATATGTACATAAAATAATCATATTTGAAGTAAGAATATTTTTAAACGTCTTTGCAGTCAAAAGGTCTGTACAATACATCATTACGGGCAATTGGCTCCAGCAGAGGGGCTCATATCTGGAGCAACTCAAGTGTCCTAATGAGAGAATCCAATTCAATGGTGAACGAGGGCAAACAGGAAAATTATCTCTTAACTGTTTCATAGTTACAGTTTCACGAAAATAGGTCGGAGTTTTGACGTTCAACTTACAGTAGCATTTTGTGAGTCATTAATGAAAATCTTTTAGCGTTGTCAAAATACTTCCAAAAATTGAGCGAGGTCGTGGGAGAGCCAAGGCCATTAGTTAACTGTGAAACGTAAACTTAATTTAAGTTAATAGTTGCTAAGTTACATAACTCTAGGGAAGTTATAATTAATATGTTACTAAGAGTTATAAATGCGAAAGTTTGTGAAGACGAATGGATAGATGGATGCAATGGTATAGCAAGGGTGGGGCGGCAAGGGCGGTCCGCACCGGGTGTCACCTTTTTTTAGATAACACCCACCAGGTTACTCAAGAATGAGCAACGTACAAACATTAAAAAAAATTTGAAAAAAATATTGTTGCTTTTTACTTTCAATGGGGTGACACTACCAACTTCCGCACCGGGTGCCACCTAGGTAGCGACGCCACTAGATGGATGGATGTTTGCTAGTAATTCACGCAAAAACCGAAATTTGGTTGAGATGGTTATAGTCTGGAATAACACTTACTTTTTATCAACGTAACTATCACGCGGGCGAAGCCATGGGCAGGCACTCGTATTTTATCCATACTAATAGTAAAACTGTAACGGGGTCAATTTTATATATGTATTAATATATTTGTTTAATTTGACGTAGGGAGGCTTTGTTAACGATATAGAGATCAAAACATTTTTGGATTTATCGTCTGTTTGTTCGGGCTTCACGCAAAAATCACTAAACAGACTAAGATGAAACTTAACATAGTCGTAGTAAAAAACCCGACTATGATTAAAAGATATGGTGTATACCAAAAAACTGATTTGTTCCGTTGGGATAATAGGTTAAAGTTAGTATGACAACTCTGAAATCGGGGAACATCTCTTCTTCGGCAGCGAAGCGAGAGCGATTTCTAATATTCGTATAAAGACAAACCACACAGTGTGCAATAAATAGTAATATTGAAGACCGTTAAAAATATTTAGATTTTAATTTTTTTTATGTGCTAAGCAGGCAAACGAGCAGACGGGTCACGTTATGTTAAATGCTCTGCCGCCCATGGACGTTAATGAGACCAGAATGAGGTGGTACTAACGCGTTGCCTGCCTGTAAGGAAGTAATAGAACCGCATACGTGAGGACGAGAAAGAAATAGGGGAAGCGGTATATTGCTAAAGTAATTGGGATCAATAACGACAGCAACTGATCCCATATACGTCAATAACATACAATTTCAGGAAGTGAGATAGAAGAAGAATGGGGTGGAGGATAGATAAAGGACGGGGAGAAAAAAAGGAGAACTTTTTACGACACCCTAGTAGGTAAGCATGGGATTGGAGTTCGTATTCTAACCCGCCCCATTGCGGCTACAAGAAGTAGAAGAAATGCAGTACTGCATTCAAACTAGTCCCCTAATTTCGCGAGGGGGGGTTTTATAAACGGCATATTGTTTTAAAGAGTAATGAAATCAATTAATTGAGACAAATTTCAAATTTATTGCTTTTCATGAACACATTTTGATCTACTCTACGTAGAAGCAGGAAAAAACTAGCAGGAAGACATGAACTAGAAACTACCCTTTTGAGTCCGTTAACAGAAAAAAATGCTTTTGTAACATAACTATAACAGACATATGGTGTCGTGGACCCATTTATGTCATCTCTAAAACTGGAGTACATCGCTATTTTATAGCCTATGTTCATCAAGAATAATTTAGGATTGTAACAGTAAAAGATTGTTTCAAATAAGCCCAGTAGTTTTGAACCTATTCTGCTCAAAGAAACAAACAAAAAATCAAATATTTTCTCTCTATAAAATTTATATAATTGAATGACCATAAAAAGTCCAGCATATTATACTTTCCTCATGATGGGAATAGAATCGAAATAAAAACAAACATGTTTCTTAGTATTACCGAAACTGTGACTCCATTTAAAAGTCGGGAACCCCGGAGTTCCTTTAACTCGAAATTCCTTTTTCTCAATTCTCTTATTCCTCTTCTGTTTACTTAAAAAACTTTTAAAGAACATGGTTGCGTACGTTGGAACAATCGCGAGCTCTGAGGATCGTTTATTAGCGCAAGTAATAAGAAAACTTGAGACGAATCTTCGTAAATTTGCATTTTATCAGCCAAAGGACACAACTTACTCGGCGGATGGGATTATTCATTACTGTACCATTTTTTTTAGAGTTTTAATTAATACTATTTTAATATCAGGAAATATTTTGCAAGACTAATATTGTCTCGTAAATATAAAAAAAATATTGTGCATTGATTGGTCCAGTGAACCTGATCGCTAAGCCAGATGTCGTGGGTTCGATCCCCACCCAGAATAGATTGGAGTTTCTGAGGAATGTGCGTTTTGTGTCTGGGTGTAATAAAAATATCTATATAAGTTTATACGTAAAATATATATAAACTTACACATTATGTTTATCAATTGTTATGACAGTAGTTTGGCATCAGATGGCCGTGTGTGAATTGTACCGAATTATTTTAAAAAATGCAGTACAAATAATAAGCATGACGACGCTATGACAATTTTATTAAGAAAAAGTTGATTTCTATTGATGCTTTGTTTAACATCACTCATGATTACAACAGAGTTGTCACTCTGACGTAATGCCGAACACTGGAGGGGCGGCCATGTTTGGATTTTTGACATTCTGTCCCACTAAATGAAGGGAGGCGCACGCATCCACGTATTCGGCAGATGTTATAGTTGTAATCCAGAATTATTTCCTTAACCATTGCTAATTTCTTTCATTATTACATTTCAAAAGTTCTGAATTATAGTGTAGTAATTATGTCACTGTATTTTCATTCGAAAGTCATCTCCTCGCCCGATAATTCGCGCCATATCATTCAACCACATATCTGTGCAAAACAAAGATGGATAATCTAGTCGGAGAGGACGAAGTCCTTTTATATATGTACATAGACCCAGGGTTGCCGTTGAGGAAAAAGGATCCTTATGAAGTTTATGTTCGATTTAAAAGCAGCCCTGTTGGGTTTTACCACTGATCTCTATATATATACATAAATGGATAGGCTGGATAGCTTCGAACAGAAGCGTCTATTTGCTCGGTCCGATATTGGCGCTGTTTTATGTTAAAAAGTTGGAAACTGATAGGCGCCATATTGACAACTGACCGTCGCCATAAGGCGTTATGTCAAATAACGAGATTCACGAATGGACGCAGCTTTTATGCTAAGATTGTTGGACGTCTTTCACCAAGTATATCACAATCAAACCCCCCCTAAAAGATACTATAATTTTGTATGGAATTGCATGTCCATTGTACATGTCAGTGGGTTTTAATGGATGTATAGTAGTAAATAATACCGTCATCAGTGTTATTTTAATGACTAAAAAGAATTTATCGCATCATACATATGTATTTTAATATTCTTCCTACTAATATTATAAATGCGAAAAAGTTTGTGAAAAAAGAAGAATGGATGTTTGTTACTCCTTCAAGTTAAAACTACTGAAAGGCTTTGAAAGAAATATGGCACATAGATAGATTACAGTCTGGTTTACACATAGGCTACTTTTTATTATCATACGACGCGAGGGAAGCCGAGGACAGCCACTAGTTTTGAGGTAGGTATTCACGAAAATGGAAAATATTTTTTTGACTCGAGAAACCCTTGATGTACAATTATTAAAAGAATTGACTTTGTCGGTTTCTAGAATTCGATTACATATAGTTATATACATCTACTTGGTATTTATCTACGCAACTATATACATATATAATACATATGGATCGGTTGAATTTTAGTATAAAAAGCGGACAAAGAAATAGGGATATCCACTGCGCACCCAAACCTCAAAGCCAATAACAGACACAGCTTTGATTAGAGAGAAACTAGCTGACCCGGCAGACGTTGTATGGCTCAATTAATAAAAATGTTTTCAAGCCCACTGTTCTCACGACTCTTATAGACGGAATTTGATTTTTCGATAAGCTATAGAATACTTTAAATATTTTGGGCTGTGAATATATGTATATGTAGATTGAATAATAAACGTATTTTAAAACCAACGTTTTTTAAAATCGTATCAGTAAACTCAGAGATAATCATACACATTTGCACAGACAAAATGCAAAACTTCTAAAAATCTGGGTTCTATTTCTTGCTATAAACCCCCAGCAACAATTTTTTTCTTAATAACTACCATGTACAGACAGCGATTGTATTATAGGTATTGAGTATTGATAATATTGAAAATTAATATGATTACACTAACTTCAGCCAGCCGCCTAACGACTGTTAAGCCAGTTCCACCTTTTTCCCTTTTCTCCCCGTACTTTAGTTGTACTCCATAACGGTATTCACCTGTCCCTCGTTCTGATGTGATATATTGTCATTGTATCAGGAGCCGGTTACTGTCATTAACTCCAATTTCTTCTGCGATGTATAGCTTATCTACTTTCTAAGTCTTTCCGGCACGTGAGGGTCATTCACTTCCTTCCACCCTGGTATTGCTAATGACCCTGGTCGGCGATGATGTTTGGTCAACACTCATTGCACTAAAAAACTTCTCCTTTGGCAGCATTTCTCTATCTTGTATAGTTTAGTTGAACCTTTCAAGTTCCACTTCCCGTACTCAAGATCTTGAATTTTGACATATCCTTGATCAACAGTCATCGCACTGAAAAACGTTTCCTTTCACAGCATTTCACTATCTTGTATAGTATAGCTCAGCTAAGGGATCAGTCCCTTCATGTTCCGCATCAGGTATTCCAGAGCCCTCATTTTAACAAATCTTTGATAAACACTCATCGCAATGAAAAAATCTGGTTTGGAAATATTATCCCGTATACCTTAGCTAACTCATTAATGTTCCATATCAGGGACTACTGATAATACTTTGCTTAACGTTTCCACAACTATAAGCAATCATTTTCATAGTTCTTTCACATACAGATGAGCGATGCTGGCCTCGTTTCGAATTGGTATTGCTAATTTCCTTAAGTGGAATTCGTAGACGTCTTAACTTATAAATAATCAATTTGCGTCCCGTTTTTTCTTCCCCCGTGTCTATTAAAATCATCTCCTACATAAACCTCCTCGTCACCGGTAAAACTATCAAAACTCCTCTTCATCTCTGTTATCCTATTCAATCTGACGCGCCAAATCACTAACTACATATTTTTTAAGCTGTCATCGAATACTATTCCTGCACTATTCTTCACCATTCCTTTGATCTCTTGTTCCTTTAAATTTAGTTTTTGCGACATGCAGCATTTGCTTGATACTCAATCGATTCGTTCATTTGCTACCCTGTATGTGCGTCGATTTCAGTATGATCCTAGATCTTCCATGCGACATACATTATAATGGGTAATCCCATTGTCTCGCTACCACACATACATACATATATAAATCGATTGAATAGGATCCCATGTTTGCCCTTCCATACAACAAACATTATCAATCGCCCTCATTCACAGTCGGTTCGGTCCCACACTACACACATGGACATCAATTTCAGCATTATCGCATACTCGCTCTTCGTCTCACTCAGTCGATTCACTTACTAATAGACATACACCGATTTCTACAAGACTGCGCATGCAGTCTGCAAGAGCAAGTGAGCATTTGCATGGAGCAACATACAATACCCAACGTCCTTATACTCAGTCGATTCACGTACTCACTACCACAATTCCAGCCTGATAAATTAACTAATACTATAATATTTCGTAACCGAAAACATATAACATGCAACATCAGCAAAGTAGGTTTGTTCTTTGAAATGGAAGTATTAATTTCGTCTATATATGTATTCTTAACCGTTGAAGATTTCCTTTGCCTAAAGTCAACTGTTAGAAGAGCACCTGGATTTAACATAAGCTATGGAATGGACTACTGGAGTTGTATGCACCTACAACATTTCGAACTTGTATTGTTAACCGTTGAAGAGTGCTTTTGAAAGAAGCCAACTGATGAAGGAGGACCTGGATCAACATTAGCTATGGAATGGACTACTGGAGTTGTATGCACCTACAACATTTCGAACTTGTATTGTTAACCGTTGAAGAGTTCTTTTGAAAGAAGCCAACTGATGAAGGAGGACCTGGATCAACATAAGCTATGGAATGGACTGTTGGAGTTGTATGCACCTACAAAGTTTCGGACGTGTATTGTTAATCGTTGAAGAGTTCTTTTGAAAGAAGCCAACTGACGAAGAAGGACCTGGATCAAAATTAGCTATAGAATGGACTGTGGGAGTTGTATGCACCTACAAAGTTTCGAACGTTTTTTGTTAACTATTGAATATATATATATATATATATATAGATTTAACCACAAACACAAAATTTAGAATACCCATTTCAATTGAATTTTAAATATAATTTATTACAATAATATCTAACAGTCGCACCAGTGAGTTTAACGTACACTGCTATTGTTCTGGAAAACTCAGTGTAAGATAAATTGCAGGTAGGGTTCAAAGCTTGGAGCCGGTAACGTTAGAGCAGTTTTATCAGTGATCCTCACTAGAAGACAGGTTCTTAGGTATTATTTTCAAGCTTCCCATTGTTCGTTCTACATTTTGTGCCCAGGTCTTTGTGTAATGATAATGTCTTAAATGAGATTACTGGTATTATTTCCCTTTCATGAAATCCATTTGAGTCATCCATTAAGGGAAATGTGGTGTTCCTATCGCGGGTTTGAGAGACAGCATTGTAAAAAGTAAAATTTTAACTGTAGATTAATGCCTCTATCCCTATTCCATCATCAAACGAGCCGATGCTCGGCGGGTATCCATCCTTTAGAAGACTTTATCGCCAAATGGTCTAAATACCATCAGATGGAATTGTATTCAAGCGCTAACTTATTTAAGGTAAAGAACTTAATCTTATGGGGGTGTTCAAATATTCCATCCATTCATCGGCCATCGTATGTCCACTGCCGGACATAGGCCTCCCAAGTATTACGTAACGCAATTTTTTGAACTTTTGAAACTCCCCCATGTACACATGTCCCCCAAAATTGAGATGTGAAGATTTGATAAAATGGATACTACGCAGACGTAATAAAAAAGCTAGTATAGAAATATGGAGTCTGTTAGCCAGTAGACTCTCCATGAATCTCCGTTGCAGCAGCGTGTTGGAGTATACTCCAATTAGAAGAAGAGTCATTAATAGCTTGAAAGTAAACTCATGTAAGTATCTTGGAATAAATGTACCCATATATACCAAGGTAAATTTAGAGTGACTGGGTCCATCCTATCGTATCTAGTGGAAAACCTGGAATAAATTCGTCGTTGTAGAAGATTGATTGCGACAACTGCTAGATTATCATAATGAACTTGGGATGTAGGTTTATGTTCGCATGTATCTTTATTATTTTGTTATCTAGAAAATGTTAGGTTTAAGGCAGTGGCTCTCAAATATTTTTTGCATAGGCTTCAACCCATTGACGGCCCATTGACCCATTGAAATTCAAATAAAATTTTAAACTCGAATCTTCGTGGACTATTTGTATTATGCTGAGTTACGGGTACTTACCCCACCGCAGTTCAGCCGGGGCCATGATCCATGCAACTGGATAGAAATATCGGCGCAAAAAACTTATATCGTGAGTACCCGTAACACAGCATAATTCTAATAAAAATAAAGATTAGAAATACATTGTATTCAAAACATACCGAACAATCGGAAATATTTTTGTGATAATTGTAGTTATATTTTTATGTACAGGAACTCCAGTTGAAACTCCTATGGACCACAGACTGGGGTTTCACCAGGACAACTTTGGGAAACGGTGGTTTAAAGGAAAAAAGGGTAGTAAGAAATTAATTGAACCACACGACTGCGATCGTAAGAGATCGGAGGAACAACAGGCGAGATCAGAAAGTGGATGCTTGTTCCATACTTTTCTTGATGCGTTGGTAGTAATTGTTAACGATAGATAAAAGTCATTAATGTCAGTGGCTGTTTTTACAAGCTTTTATTTAACTTGTAGTGTATGTTCGTATATTAGTAAGTTAGTATATTTGTATATTTGTCTGTTACGAGTCAAATCTTGCAAGTTTAATTAGACCCACTTTTTCTTACAGCAGACATGGGAACTCCTCTACGGGTAACAAAACAGTTAAGAAATTTTGTGTTTCTTCGTATCTATTAGGGCTTCATAATTAAAGCTTGTGTTTTTAAATATTTTATAATAAATCTTGTTTAAGGTAATTTTTAGTTACAATATCCTAATTTGCTCAAAGGCTATAAATCAATCCGAAAAGGTACCTTTTGATATACTTGATATATTCGAGAGGACAAAGTACATGAGGGTCACTGAGTACGTATTTATAGTACCATAGTGAGTGAAATATGACCCTCACTGAACGAAACAACCTTTTTAATGAGGTAATTAGGATATCAAGGCGATGCTGACTTGATTTATGTACTTATAATTCTAAAACACTACTAATATTACAGTTCAGAATGTTTGTGAACTTATCACAAAAACTACTAAACTGATCTGGATGAAATTTGATCCAGGGATAGATTAATGTTATATGTTAATGATGTGTTATACCAATATAAGCTTATTTTTATCAACGTACTTACTACGCGGGCAAAGTCGCGGGCGGGAAATAGTGTTTTATACAATTAATAATTTTTGCAACCCCATTGACGATAACATTTTTGGGCATTATTGGGCGGGGTCTCCTCTTGCATTGTGAATATTTTACATCATAGTCTAGAGTTGACAAACAAACGGGAACTTTATAAGGAATTATCAGGAAAGTAGGTTTCCTCACAATGTTTTTCTTCACCGAAGCAAATGATAACTAAGTTTTATTATAATTTTGAAAGAAGTTCGCGCAGGATTCTTCCCGTTTGAGACACAACGTTCAAACGGTTAGTCTATAGAATATTTTAACATAAATAATATAAAGTTATGCTACTAAACATACTTATTTTTTATAAAAAACTAATTAAATATAAATTTATGTTACTAAACATACTTATTTTTTTTATAAAAAACTAATTTACATTTTATGTTTGTTTGTCTTTTGTCTATCTCTGATATTGTTGGAGATACAGCACTGGTATATTTACCGACTTTGTATAGACTTCTCTGGTATAGGTTGTGGTGCTAAAATTATATCAATTGGATATATGGTTGATGATGATGCGTAAAAACCCTCGCCGGTTACAGCTACTTATAAGCACTTTTATTGAGATAGGCTGTACACATTGCAAAAACATCAGTTCTAATATAAAGCATATTCTCTTCGGTAGTAACAATAGTAAGAAATTTGTCACAGCTGAAATGAAAGCGAACATCGTACTGAATCCAATTCGGAGGCGTTATTAATAACTGTCTGCTAACAGACGTATGAAGAACGAATGTCTTAATTAATTGATTTAGTCTTTAACCAAATCTGTAATTCAATCTAGAAACTTATATCTATAGATAAATACTTGAAGCGAGACATTGTCCCGCTTTTTACGAAAATTACGTAACAGAAGACTACGAAATTTACGCAATTGAACTTTATAGACAACTCTCAGGATACTAAACATTTTAATTCAAAGCCAGTTACATGGGTCATGGTCACGGTAAGATGGCTATATTGGTAAAATAATAAACAGATCGTGAGTACCCGTTTGCATTAAAATGTTAAACTTTTAGGAGTGCAAGTTTCTTTACAAACGAAAACCCTTCACCGCAAGTGATAACTTTTCGAAAATTAAATTCGCAGTATTCGAATGCGGCCTTCAGTCAAGAGATCGACGTTCAAACCGTTAGGTTATGACTTTTGTAACGGACGTGACGTCGTCTGTCACTTCCTATCATCATCTCTTTCCTCACCCTGTTAACTTTTCCTCCTCCCGTTCTTCCTTCATCCATGAACACTATGCGTATAGCTGATTCTTTTTTTTGTGCACCACATCCCCGTAAGACACCTACATTAATCTCCTCTATCGAAGGGTACCTGGAAGAGTACGCTCTCAGCGATAAGGTCGCCTTTTGTTCACTATTATTATATTTGTCCTCATATATTTGTATGTTTAGGTGTGCAATTAAGTTATTATTATAGCACGCACTTAACTTCGAAAAGTCAGAAGTGCGCGCCCTAGTATTAGAACCCGACCACCCGAGCAGGAGGCCGAATTCGTAACCACTAGGCTATCACCGTTTCAACTTCTTTAAAATTAATAATTATAATTAATTGCATAATATTGGGCAGCTAATTATGCAGTGTGTTTACTGTATTAAATAAGTATTTGTTAATGTTAATTTATATGATAATATTAGTTTGTAATAATATCTATCTTAATATTATAAAGCTGAAGAGTTTGTTTGTTTGCTTGATCGTGCTAATCTCAGGTTCTGCTTGTCCGATTTCAAAAAAATTTTAGGTGTTAAATAGCCCATTTTCCGAGGAAGGGCTATATATTATCACGCTTAGACCAATAGGAGCGAAGCACCTATTTCAAAAATTCCTTTTTTTTCTAATTCCATTTGATAGCTTCCGCTGTGTACGCTGCGTAAACGGTTAATTTTTCGCAAAAATCAAATCATGTATACAGAAACGAACTCAGTGGATAGCCTAAAGAAACTATTTCACGCGGGCGAAGTCGCGGGCGGAAGCTATTATTGTTATAATTACGCCATAGATTGGCAAATGTGAAAAACTACAAAATTTATTTCGGATCTATCTTACGTAACCACATTTCGACAAATAAATATATTTCATTTCAACAAAATGAAACTTGCACTAATAGGCGTCGTCATAGCGTAAGTTTATTGAATATTTAGATCATTATACAATTAGCAAAAACCTGATTATTTGCCTATTTCATTCTTTCAGAACCGTGAATCGTAATTTCGAATCATATAGAACACCAACTAAACACAAAAATGTCAGAAATTTATATAAATCCTATGATAAGTATCTTCTTATGGTATTCTTTAATATTAATAAATTTAATAACCAAACAACCTGTACTTGAAATCGTGTGTCATGTTGGAAATGTCTACCTCTGAAAAATATTTTAAGACAATCCATTGCTTTCTCGCTTCAAATCGTCTTTATATTTTTATTTGCTAACTGAATGCGCAATGGTTGGCAAGAAATCTTATTATCGTATGTGTGTTCTTAAGGAATATTTTCCTATGACATAATATAATAACGTCGGCTTTCTCCGAATAAGGGTTCTATAGTATCGTGCTAAATTTACGTGGAAAAAGAGGTATCTGAGATACGTAACAAACAACAGTTTCATAATTAGGCCGCAGTAATCCACACATTTTTTGTTATTTTTAATTGTTAGGTTATGTTGTTGTATTATATTAATATTTGTTATTGCAATACACATTCTATAAAAAATATATTTAAAAATGTGTTAAGAGAGATCACGTGACAGACGGACTGCATAGTTTAATGAAAAAGGTTCCGTTCTCAAGGATGCGGGTACAGAACCCTAAAATGTAAATGCTTGTTGCGGAAAGCGCGTCGGAGGTTAATGTTAATATTTTTTTGCTATTCCGTTTTACCTCGCTTAATATTCGGTACTAAAGTAACGATTTACTCGACCGTGTTAGCTCGATAATTTGATTGCTACGTATTGCTATAAATTATATGATGTAAATAACATGTAGTCATGTTATTTCGCTCTGGATTCCTGTGATTTGATATAATACTCACTAGAACTGGGAATTATTGGGTTATATCTATTTTAATGAATTTGTAGACGTTACTGCCTGACAAAAAAAGGCCTAAAAAAGTGAAGCGTTATATTTTGTAGAAGATTTTTTTATGTGGAGACAGGGTGAGAAAGCAATATAAGATTTCACAGATCTTATCCATAAATGGAGATAAGTCGCGGATAGTAATAAATAAATCAATTAATATAATTATTAGTTAAAATATCAAAAAAAGAGATTCATAATTAAATAAGTATGTAGATAGGTAATATTCTATTCAAGTTGAATATTTTTTACCTTTTGTTATTTCGTCATCTATGTATGCTACGGATTTATTCGAAACATTTAATTGGATTGTATTTTCTTGACTAACAAGTACTTATTTATTTTATTTATATACATATGTATGTACACAGTATGAAAATTTAATAGTACAAAGAGTGGTCATAGCACAAGGACGGCGTTATCGCTCCAAAGCGGTTTCTTCCAGGCAACCCAGAAAACTGAAGAAAAAACAGGGGTAGCGGTACACAAGAGATAAGAAAGGACACATATTTACATGAAGCATACTATTAGGAGCTGAAAATGACCATAATAAAGTAAGGTAGAGAGGCGAGAGAGGACAGGAGGGGACAGACAAGGGGCTAGGACAAGAGGTAATGTTCTTTAAGTGTTCTTTTAAAGGAATTTAAGTTCGGGGATAGACGTATCGGTTGCGGCAAGGCAATTCCAGAGGCGTATCGCAGTGACCGTGAAAGAGTCGTGACAGAAAGAAAAACTATTTGAAGGAGTACAGAAGGAAAGGTTTTGGGAGGAGCGAAGTAAATGATTATGGTTTATATATCGGTAAACAAATTTATCACGAAGATGGAGTTAACGGATTAAACAACGCAGAGTACAGAGCAGAAAGTGTGTGAGTATTCCGGCGAAGTCGAATAAGGAGCCACTTGAGTTCAGTACGAAATTCAGAAACATGGTCATATTTGCGTAGTCCAAACAGAACCTAATACAGATATTTTGAAGACGCTCAAGTTTATTAAGTTGCTCTTCAGTAAGGTAATTTATGTAGGCATGGGGAGGAAGTTTTTGAGTCTACGTAAGCTACTTATCGTACAAAACAACTTTCTGCTGATCTCATTTATTTGAGGCTGCCATGACATAGTGAAGTCCAACGAGACACCGAGGTTCTTTTCTGTTCTAGTATTAGGAATAAGGACGCCGTCAAATAAAATATAGGGCAGAGTTGGCCAATCTACTTTTGCCATTAACCGAGAGCTGCCAAAGATAATAACTTTGGCTTTTCTCTAGATTCACTTTCAACCCATAGGACCGTGCACCAGGAAGAGATACGAGCCGAATCTGAGTTATTCTTATTTATCGCTTTAGGTAAATCATCCAGGTATGCCTGGACGCCTGGGTATAAATCTGGAGATCGTCTGCATAAAGGTGATAGGAAGAAGTAAGAACAGAACAGATCGAATTGATGAAAATAACAAATAGAAGAGGAGATGCCACGGCGCCTTGCGGGACGCCAGCAGATAGATTGGACCAAGTAGAATAGACTTCTTGACCCAAAATACACTGACGGTGCCCCTGCAAATAACTGTGAAACCATTCAATCGCAGCCGGAGATATGTTAAGGGAGCGTAGAACTCCAAGTAAGATGCCATAACACTATTAAAGACGCTGGTAAAATCTAACAGTACCAGTGCTGTGGGTTACCTGTTATCCATGACCTTAAGAAGGGCAGTTGTCGTACTATGAAAACTCCTGAACCCTGACTGGAAAGGATTGACAAGTTGTGAGATTGGAGAAAAGAATTCAATTGATTAATACAATACTTCAACTCAATAAAAGTATGGATCCACCACAGCTGCATGAAAGTCTTGAAATCATCGTTAGGTTCTGGTGCACACTTAAATTAAAAATGGGAAAAATACAGTGACACAAAAATCACAAGAGCCAGTAAAGCCATCATAAATAATTACGTATTAACTTTAAAAGAAACTTGTAGACCCTAAATTTATTATTTCACAATTTTACTTCAATCAACATAGTTTATTGTTGATCGAAGTAGTTTAAACTTTTATTCGTTGTTTTTGTGTAAGTGATGTAGTTAACAAAAGATTACACGGGGAATGCATTGCATTTAAACTTTGCAAAATTCGCCTCGACTTTCAAGCTACGCTCAAAGTCTGGTAGTCTCTTTTAAGTAATTAAGTCATTTTATCAACTTCGTGCAGAGCAGAAAACGAGTACAGAAGTAATATACAACCTTTGTGCACTTTATAAGTGCTCTGACGCGTGTTTATGGTAACTTTACAAAGAATTTAATTGAAATGTCTTTGAATATTGTGAATAGTTCTTCTGTTATGGGAGGTGTAGTAAAGTTTATTTGTTATAGGTATAGTAAAGGTTATTAGAAGACCAACCTCTGTTTGGTGTTTCAATTATGAGTAACACCAATATTGTTATATCAAAAGTGTATTGGCTTTTAGTAACTTAGCGCGCATTACTATCTCAAACTGCTGCTTAGCATTATGTAGAATCGTAGGCAAGCACTAATTTATAGAATGTAAAAAACACTGCCATAATGTAATATTCTAACATTTGGAACTATCTTCAATGAAATGTAACTATATACATTGTCTTTATATACACATTATTTGCCTATTTTACTAGTATTTTACGACTAGCGTTTTTTGTTGGAATTGGTAGCAGGTACGCTTTTCTAAAATTTGAGTACACACATAAAACTCCAAACATTTACTTTTCATGTTGGTTTTTCAACATATGAACGTCAACTAGTTTTGATTCATTCACCATAAGTAATTAAGGTAAAATTTATGTAGCTTTACTTATGTAAGAGTTGAGGCTCTTTTAAAAGAAATAATATATGTGACAAACGAAGTTTTAGATTCAATTTAAGAATCTGGCAACAGGGATATATCCTTGAGTAAAGAATGTGCGAGCAATGACGACGTGTGGTGAACTGTAATGGCAAATATTTTCAAATTTGTAGACATTTGTATCTAGAATTAGTTAAATTAAATACATGAAAATATTGAATAGATATTTGCTTTATGAACCTTACTTACTTTACTTACCGAGGTAAAAACATCAAAATGCTCAATGTCCATTGGCTATGTCTACATTCGCACATATATATATGGTATACGTGGTTATTGTCGTCGATCATATCTTATCTCCTATTGGCAAATTCACTTATCTACGAGCTCATAGTCGTCATCGATCCTGCGACCTATTAGGTATAACATACAGATTACTGTTTCGCGACTCGGAACTTCAGATGTGTACTAAGAACGCAACAGAGTATTTGTAGTGTACACAACAGATTTACTTTATCCGCAACTTCGCTTAGATTTACTTTATCGACAAAACGTTATTAAAATCCTGATGTAAGTCGAATTGTTTCTTCTTAACCATTAGATATCGACTTTCTGTTAGGCGTTGAGATTTAATATTATTATGGCGCAATTTTAAATTTACCAATCACTACATTATTAGTTTATTAGATGCCGGATAGCTAAGCTGTACGGTTTTCTAAGCTTTTTTCGTGCTTATCATTTTGTTAGCAAGAGTTGATAAGATCTGAGCTTGTAAAAGACAGACTTCTTGTCTACGAAAACTCAGATTGAAGTCTTAAGTAAATTTAAACAAGAAGACCCGCAGGATTAAGTACCAATCATTTGTTTAGTTGTTAAGTGATACATTTCAAATGATGACTTTAGTATTTTTAGACTTATTTATGTTTAAAAAATATCATATCTGTGTAGTTCAATTGCTAGTGTCGCTGTGTAGTAGTAGTAGTATTCGTAGTAGTCGCTGTTCAATATTTTTTGGTATCGTTATAAGTTACGAATTCCCCGTCTAAATTAATATTGAGGCAAAAAGTACAAGCAATATTTTAACGGTAATCAAGTAGAACGCATTCACAAACATGGTTATTAAAATACTCTACTACATACGATAATTGAATCTCCTCCGAACCGATTCCACCCAACGATGGTTTTAATGTAAGTTTATTTACCGGAGGCAACGCATTCAATTGAGTATTTTTTATTTATTTTAAACCTTTCAGTGTATTAACGATAGGAAATAATTTGGGCGAATGGAGCCGCCTTTTACGATGAATACGTTTCCATGTAGTTTGTAGTTATTACACTAATAGCGCGATAAACGATCTCTTTATAAATGAGTGATGAAGAATGTTGTGTTCTATTCCGTCATATTGATAAATCGATCGTTCGGCAGGCGGGACCAGAGATGAGTTGGGTGGTTGGCGAGCACACCGCCGCGGGACCAGGCGAGCTGACCGTGACGAAGGGCCAGCAGGTGGAGGTGATAGAGCCGTGGGCGACTCGCGCTGACTGGTGGCTGGTGCGCGTGCCCGGCGAGCCTCCGCTGGAGGGCGCCGTACCCGCGAACGTGCTCAAGCCCCAACCACAGAATACGCCGCAGCAGAAGACGTCCCCATCACGCCGCCCTCTCAGTCAACCGTGCGATGAACCTCTGGGTAAGTCTCTAAATTTACTCTCATACTTACTGCGGAAACAGATTGTAGTGTATTATTGTGTATAAATACACTGCTCGTCCTCGAAATACCTTGTGAGTTTTATAAGGACCAGCAGAAAAATGTGTATACTTAGATCCTCTTAAATTAACGGGATAAAGCGTTCAAATATTACGAAAGCAGATTTATTACAATTATTTATATAGCCTCCTGCTCACCATCAGCAAAATTAAGCAAAGCTTTTACTCCCCCTACCCATGCTAACGTAAACATTGTTATGTGCATTTTTCTTTTAATGTGTTTTTTTTAATATTCACTCGTGAGCAGCAGTTATAATCCTATATACAATCCTTTTTCAATTCTCGTAGAGACAATAATATCAAGTTCATTGTTGGAAATTACTTGAATCTTATAATTACGCCACGCTTCGTTAACTAACTTCTGTATATTTTGTACTTTCGTATTTGTATGCGAATATTTTAAAACCTTTGAACTATTTTGGTATAATAATATTTTAATTAAAAAATCAACGTTCGCGAAAGTGGATCAATGGTTATAAAAACTTGCTTAACTTGCTTTGCTTACAATGAGTCAAATCGTTAAACGTACCGAATCGTAGCATTATCTCGTATGAATATTATGCTTTTGCCAATTATGTGCGTAGAGCATCAAATGAGATTCCTCTCCCAAGGCGTCCACGAACCGCCACCATAGCTTGACCTCCAATGCAGCATTATGCAAAGCGTCATCTTCTTCATCTCTTCTGTGAATATTGTTCCTTCCGTAGTTACTAGACAACATAATTTTACACTCATCCTAAAAAAGGACTTTGCTCCACTGTAGCTGTGGCCAAATTAGCTGCTCATGTGCAAAGTTAAGGTACGCTCTTTGATGGTCCGCAGTTAATTTCGGTCCATATGGTGGCTTGTGCGGTAGTCCATATCTTCTTGTAATTGTAGAGTCAGTTTATACAACACGAAGCTGCCGCTGTAGTTGGGATACGTTAAAGCGTCCTAGCGTAAAGAAATTGTTACAATAAATACGTCATCTCACTGTAACTCGATTCCTGCCAGATCCAAAACGGCGTGTGAACAGACTAGTCTCCTTGTAGCATTTGGAGACTCTTATCAGATGATAGGCTTAGATGCAAATAATTCTGACACAACTCGCTGACTTAGTTGAGAGTCCAGCAACTCGGGCGGCTTCATCGGGCCAAGTAGGTTTTACAGAAAATACAATAAATATTATATAAAAAAAGTTTAATGATACGCATGAATTTTTAGTTTTTAAACGAAAAATGTACTCCAACCGTAGACACACATTTGTCTCATACCAGTGATTTATTTCATTTATAAGATAAACAAATGAAATTCTAATTTTGAATCTTCACTTACCACTGTACTGGCCAAACTGCTAGCTGTACAATTGTTTTTTTGTGATGGAATGAAATCTTTTTTATGTTAAATTAGGACAGAATACATAAAAAAGAAAGTGTTTTGTTTTTTGTAACGAGAAGTTTAAATTTCATTGTGATGTTTATTTACCCACTATATGTATATTATTTTGTTATTAACGCGAATTTGTATAAATACTCATAATTTTGGTTCAGTAACATAATTAGTTCACAACTTTCCTACATCGCAGTTTGACGAAATCATGGCAACAAACAGTCGAAACAAATATAATGAAATAAACGTTTTTTTTTTTAAACATGTTTGCAGCTAACTAGCAATAGGTATGTTAATAACCTCCAGAGATAGTTTTATTCAAATAATTACTAGATACCATTATAACGTACTTATAGTCAACGACAACTATACTGTTCTTCAAATCTGAAATTCGTATTCTGATTACTTTACAGTTGATATAAGAAGGTCAGTGAATATGACCTTGTAACAATTTGCTAGAATATACATTTTTCGCTTCAGTTTGTAGATAGGTTGGCAGTGTCGGCACCGAACGGACATTTGAGCGTCTATATTGCTAAAACAAATTGCTGCATAAATACTTAACGTATCGTTTTTTTCGAGCATGCTCACAATATATCACAAAATATTTACGTGTCCAACCGATAGCAGATTGTTATTCGTTCGTTGTTCATTCGTTATTTTGTATTTCCCCGAATACTTCAGCTGTCAGTTTGTATTAAACCGTCAGCTATTAACAGATTTCTATACCTATTATCCGCGAAGTTACACTTCGTGGGATTATTTGCGTCGCGTTAACTTCATGACTTTCTGTATTCAACAACGTTTAAAATTTGTATGTATTTGCTTATTTATCCGCTATTTCCATAAAAAAAGAACGGAAGATTCACATAAAAGTAATGTAATCACTGTCGTTCATGCTCATCACACATTCCAAAAGTATGTCTGAAACGTTGTTGGCCAAGAAAAAGGTATCGGCTGTCAAGTCAAACTCAATTTTGTTTACAAATAGTTAATACACACATGATGACGTTATTCACACAAGTGATTCGTTATGTATCGCCGGGTTAGATATTCACTTTCCACATGGAGCTCGTTACTAGAAACTAGCTCTCCACGTAGCTTTGCTCACCTACATAAAGTGTATTTTATTTTTGTGTTCTATCTCGTTATTAAAGTGCCCCGTTAAAAAATTTTGAATAAGAATTCAATGTACACTTTGAGTGACATTAATTTAAAGATATTTCGTACTTACAAGAAACCGTCATTAACCAATTAGCATAATGAAATTTTCAGGTCTATTTTTCAAATGAAAAACTATTGCTATTGTTCAAGGTAATTGCAAATAAAAATAATTATCACAAGGCCATCTACTTATATCGCATCAAACCGTTCTAGATAAATCTTTAGTTTTTGTTCGTAAATATGATTGTTTTGACAGATGGAACGTTGTCAACATCTTTTGACATTTTATATATCGCGTGGAATATTTACAATTTGCTCTCGAAGCGGGCGCGCCACCCTCGGAAGAGACCCTTGTTCGCTTCGTAATCACCCTCCTTATTCTTCCTTCCTGTGCGGGTATGAATATAATTTTATTTTGATTTATGTCCATTTTAGACTTCACGAGACATTTGAGAGTGTTAAGACGCAGAAGTAAAAATTCAACTCATTGTTAAACAATATGTAGGTATATATTTGGAACAACAGCGTAAAAATAGGTTTTAAATTGTCAGTTTATATTAATTAGTCTTTTTATTTGGTGTAGGTACGCCCGCTGTTGAGTTACTTTAATTATATTTAAAAAATTCAATTATTGAGATGCTAAAATAATAGAAACATTAATTTATTTTTTGTTTCATACAAAGTTTTAATGTATTGTGTCGTGATATGCTGCTTCTTGAAGTGAATAAGTCACAGAGCAGGTAAGTTTAGTGGTCGGCGAGAGTATATCTTACGCGTTAACTAGCCTCGAAGTGTTTAAAATGCTCGGTCTCGTTAAATGGTTTGATCGACACAAGTAAGATATATTACATAATTTTATTCTCAGTCATAATTAGGCAACAAAAATTACCTGTCGCTCTGTATTTTGGCACATCACATTCCTTTTACGAAGAATCACAGTTTCTCGATCAATTCCTTGATAAGCCGCGGTGACCGTACCCAAAACTAATAAATAGTGTATACGGCGAACATGGCAAAATGTATTAAACATAGCGCCTTATACACTGGGAGTATCACTTGAACATTCCATGTTATAAATTTAACTTATAAAGAAAAATAAAGAATTTAGAATTTAATTTCTGCTGCCTGTTAGCGATTGTTAATTATAACGTTCGCGATTATATTTCGTTTGGATTTTCAGTATCTTTTGTTTCCATTGTCGTTCCTAATTACCATTTACGGACTAATTAGAAATAACATCTGATATCCCTGTTAAGTCAATTCAAATTGTCATACTCCCTGTATTTATTCTTAGATACGTGTTTTGCCTCTCGCGAGTATCAGATGTACGCTGCATGAAATTGATTGGTGCGATTTATGTTTCTAATATAATAATTTTACATATGTAGTCTATAAACACTAAAGGCTGTTTTTACCTGACTGTGATGTAAACGAGGCCAGTATGTATGTCACTGGTGTCTGTTTAATCGCGCCATACTGCCTTTATTAATGTATTTTACTCAATCTAGTGTACCTATAGTCGACAATAAAATAACGACATCAATCAAAGTTATACACCGCAGATCCATTAGTTTGGTCGTTATATAAGTTTTGGACTCTTGTCTCAGTTTGTGCTGAAAACTAAACTAAGCAGTTAACTTTGTGAAGCAATAGCTTTTGGTGCGGAACAAGTTCTCTATTACTTGACTATATCTAGAAGGGGGTCAATATGCACTGATACCAGCAAAGTTTAACCGCAACAATTGCTGGTCTCGTTCATCTATTGCACGGAGATTTATTCAACAACAGAGTATGAATATGTTTTCATCTCACTTGTGCTTGAAATGACGTTTTTAGATCCGTAATCGCTTCTATTACAAACCGCAATCACTTCTATTGCTTTATTAACGTGCCAATCAAGTTAAATTCGTACAACATTTCAAATTATGTGACTCCAGAAGGCATTCGTAATTAAGCGCATAAAACAGTTTTTTTATTCGTTTTATCTCGTTTTAATGTTGGCTGTTTGACAGTTTCCCTGTGCTTTATTTGTTACTTGACAACAAGCGCGGTCGTTTGATAAAAAAGTATTTGTTAATATTCCCGCCGTTTTTCCTGTACATTGAATATGTTTTAAAAATTTTGATGAGGGGGTACTTTAAAATCTGCCTATCTGAACGCGCATCAAGTAAAAACCCGCGGACAGATTTCGATGAAACTTTGTAAAGTTATTATTTATATCCCCGATTAACATTTAGGATACTTTTTATACCGAATGATTCCCAGGTTTGCCTGGAATAGGAGAAGAAATTTTGTATGGAAATTTTCTTAAATGTCAACCGATTTGCTTGAAATTTGCAACAAACATGCCTTATTTAAATTAGTGAAATATGTGTTTCTCAGTTCTTTTATATTTTGTTATGAAAAGAAAAAAAAGGCAAAATTGAAATTTTCAATACAAGCTCCTGGGTGATACAAGTAATATGTGTTTACCTTGAATTTGAAATTTACATATTCTTAATAAAATACCTTCAATATAAATTCTGCGTTTTTTTAATTTCATTTTATAAAGGATAGAAAAGAGGGGTGAAATATTGGAGGGGGGAAATATGCCTCTCAATAGATATTTTGTAGTATTTATTTTTGGAATGACTTTAAATCTCGAGAAATTCTTATCAGTTAGGAAACTTTTCATCCCTAATTGTGCCAGAATTCCCTTGGGATAAGGGATGAAAGTTTGTATGGGATTGTTGTTCAACTGGTAATAAAAAAACAATGTATGTGTGTGTGTCTCTTCAATCTTTATGATTGACGTGATAACATGAAAAAATGTTCTTTTATTTTTCGTTCTCATAAGCGAAAATAATCTCATAAGAGAGAATACTTAAGTATGGTGTTTTCTTTTTTCTACTATTGGTTTACCTGAAATTCCGGCCGGTGCGCATGTGACTTGTAGTCGCCACACATGCACCGGCCAGGCGGGGTCACCATGTAGTGACGTATAAAATGTTTCGTATTGAAAGGCGTGTCATACCAACGATGATTTTATTTAGACTGTCTTATACTAATACATAAAGCTCCGGTGACAATCGATCATGGCTACAACGACACCGATTTGACCAATAACAAGAAAGCGCTATGTTGTCTACAAAGGGAAGCCTAGATACAGTTTTTTTTAATTTGTGTATGAAGATATTAGACAATTTGTTTCGCTACCTGTATCATATTATCATACACACAACTTTAGTCTTCGTAAAGTACAACGAAGAAAATAAAAACAAGGTTACGTTTTAGGATTGCGTGTTAAATTTGGAACCCCTATACTTTCGTCACATACCGACAATGTCTGTCCGTGGTCTAGCGCTGTGACAATATTGATTGAAATTGGTTCATAGTTATCACGGAAACAAAGTGACGGAATAATATAAATTTTAGTACCTTACGGTAATAAGGGGTTTCCTATGAAAATTGCCCATAATTTTGCTGTAAATTTCTTTGTTTCTTAGTACATTATGTAGAGCAGTTTAATAGGGTAATAGTTCAACTATTGATATAACAAACACTAAACACATAAAAAAAGTCTGCGCTTGGTATAGGTTGCAGTCGGTCTAACCGATCGATGTAATCCGCATTGGAGCAGCATGGTGGAGTATGCTCTAGGTCTCCTAAGATAAAGAAAGTTTATAGTTCTACCCCATGCAGCCGGGGTCACCCAAGGTGTCTCCTAGTCATGAGTGGTTCTTTGCGCTGCAGCGGGTGAGACGAAGAATTAATATATATTTCTATATAAGGCGTGCTCCTTTCTTCTACACTTTCGCCCATTGTCACTAGCACAAGATTTTAATAGTACTACGAGTACAAGTAATATCTTATTATAGAACAAGCAAAATAATCGGTGTAACTGTTAATTTGTATAGTATAGTTTTTATCATAGAAACGACAAATGCTGAAAAATAATTATCAGCAGACCTTACAGGTGCGCCCGCTGGGTGACTGGTGGCACTGACATATAGAGACGACCACCTGTCACAACATGTATACCACCACCAGGAACTATGTGGACGTTTGTAACAAAAAAAAAGTATGAAGAGACACCCGAGAAGCTCTTCCACATATAATCTATACAAATATTATAATGGGAAACATTTTTTTATTTGTTTGCCCATGGTTAAATTACAAAACTACTGGATTTTGAAAAATCTTTCATCAATATGACCTACAAATGAATATGTGTGCCATAGACTGTTTATTATTCCTCATAAAAGTCCTGGTTATTGAGTTTTCTGAAGCGAAACAAGAGCACTTAGTAGTTAATTATATTGTGTGGATTAGCAAGTCTAACATATCAATCTAAACATCGGCTAAGGTGTACGAGATGATGTCGATAATTCCACAGTAGAAAGATATACAGTATCAAAATTTTCATCTTTGCTTCTACGGTTTGTTGTTGCGGCCAATCTGCGTACATTTAAGTTACCAGTTAAGTATGTTTCTACGTAGGTCTTGGGTAATATAGAGCCTTACCTTCCCGTGGGCACCTCTGGGTCCCTTAACCCAAAAAGAACCGGTGACAATTTAATGTAAGCGCATTTTAGAAGAGAAATCCAAGGGAAAATGAAAATTTAACGCCGGGCGCTGAATTAACGACCTTGTTACGTACAGTAGATGAAGCAGACTGTTTTTATTATTATATTCTTAATTTAAATCTCAAGTTGATGTTCCGTTTTTAATGTAATTAATTGTTGGTATGGTCTATAAATATAACTATAAACTTTTCGATGCATACTCAATTCTACAATATCCTTAAAATTGTCAAGTCACCACCGGATGTCATCGATTGATTAGTATTGCATACTTCTTATGCAATACAATTATTCTGATGTATATGAGACTTCTTGTTGAAACAAGGCAATTAGCAGTACCTAATATAACAGTGGTTCTACACCGCTTCTTGTGCACTTAGCATCCTCCTTGTGCTGTACTACCAGCGACTACTTTAATTACAATCAAGACAGAAGGGTTAACGATTCGATGTACGTACAGTCCAAATGTCATATTGTATTTGAATATGAAACCATGTGTCGGTGTTCTTATTAAAAGAAAAGAATCATAATCAGAATACATAACTGATATGTTAATAGAATCTCTACATTTAAACTAACTCCTATGCCGCGGATAAAAATCCTGTAAAATATGAATTATTGATATCTTAACAGAGCCTTAATAGTTAAAGTATATATTTTATGTCGCGGGAACTTATCTATAGAAACAAAATGAAAAATAGGGACGACCTAGGGTCCGCCTACGGTTCCGTCCGTTGGTGTCAATATTGATAAAAAAATTCCTATGTCACTCTTCAGAAAATCAACTATCTCCACATAAAACATATAACCGTCGCTACGTTTCGACGTGAAAGTTGGACAAACATATATGCACACCAACACACACACTCCTTACATTTATAATATTAGTATGTATTAATTTAAGTTGTCAGCAAGCAGACGTTCAAAAGCACAAACTTTCAGATTTATAATATCTCTTGGATTAACTATTAACTATCCATTCAAAGCTAACCGACACAAAATGGCACATTAACAATTAGCGCAGGGGATTTAAATTTCTGACGCGGAGCTGTGGAAGCCCCGCTGCACTCAACCGTCGAATCCTTATTATTACTTGTACTTGATACTTGTAGAACTAAGAGCGCTTCAACTGTTCCTTCAATTTGAGTTTACTCCATCTGCGATTTTCTAAGAAAGTAATGAGTTGAAGCTTACAGATAGGTTTTAACTGTAGGGGTTCAACCATTCTTTTATAAGTGTTATATAAACGTTGACGTCGACGAGAATCATGTCAAAGGGATTCCATTAAAACTTAAAGTAAGAGAGATACGTAGGGAATACGGAATGTCTCATTTTATTTTTGCGTTTCCAGGAAACGGAATTGAACGTAAATAAAATATACATATTATACCAGACTTTATTTCGAAATTACTTCCTTGCTCAAGCTGTGGTTGGCAGGTCAGCTAGTGTTGCCGGAGCAATCTTCTAAATGTACACAATACACACACGGACCTTGTTTAGACAAGCTCAACATTTGTATAGGGGGCAGTGGTATATATTACATTAAAAGAGTACGGCGTGGGATTTCAGAAAAGCCTTTAGTAGACGACACGATACCCAACCCATTAAGGTTATTCCTATTCACAATGTTGTAAAAAGAGTCCTATAAACTTTAACGTCTTGTATAAAAGAAAATACTTGAAATCTTGAGATAATATCATCATATAAGAGTGGTCAAAAACTCGCGAAATGACAGGGTTGGTGGGAGTGGGGATAGTCGTCCAGGGAGGCGTTGGTTGAGACTACATATATAATTATATTTACCAATTTTCATCGTAATCGGATCATTAACTCCCAAGTTAACAACCAGCAAACAAGTCAATCGCGACGAAACATTGACTATATGAAGAGAATTGAACATTATCGTCATAAAGGTACTCAACAAATTAATTTCATGAGATCAGGAAAAGTGCCTTAATTCATACACTCATTATATATAAGAGAGCTATCATATATGTATAATGCATTATTTTTTCTGAAACCTCGTCGGAAAGCTAGTTAGTGTAATCTACATATACTAATAATAAAACTGTAACAGGGGGGTAAATTCTGTACATTAAGATTTTTTTGAAGATTTTGATGCAGCGAGGAGTTATTGATGGAGACGTAAAAATATTTTTTTTATTATCTGTCTCGTCTGTGTGTCTATCTGGATAGATTGAGATGACACTTGGCTTAGTGGTAGTTGAAAATAGGATATGTTTTATCCGAGAAAAAAGTTTAGTTCCCTTGGGATCATACGTTAAAATTAGTATGGTAACTCTGAAACCACCGGTCAATTCTTTTTCCGAAGCGAAGCGAGGGCAATTTCTAGTAGGAATATAAAGAAAATAATTTTCAAAAGCGCTTGCCACTTTACCGGAAGTCATATTATTTTCATTAACCATTAATTATTAATTATTTCATTAACCATTAACTAAAGTGTCGGGGTAAACGTTACCTGTCACCTTACTAGTTATTCTCTCTTAAGAAGTATAAAATAAACCCAAACCTGTTCCAAAGGTGACTTACTATTTTCACGTAATATCATTAGTACAGATTCCGCCTACGCGTGCTATTAAGGGCTTACACATGTACACGAACTATTTAAAATATCTATTTCAATTACACTGCCTACCTCGCGATATTATAATGATTGTAACAATTGTAGTATGTTGATACATCATGCTTCATAAAAGTAACGTTTTGTTAAACTAGCTTTCGCAAGCGTCTTCGGTCGCGTGGTTTATTCAATACTTTTTGTTGAAAGAGTAGCAAACATCCATTCGAAAGTTTGTATATATATATATATATATATATACTCAATAAGCTAGGGCTTGACTACGAAACCATCTGATGCTAAGTGACGACATAGTCTTTGATGGTGTTTCGTAGCAACGACACCGAAGAAGGGTTAGGTGTTCCAAATAGCATCAATCGCTTAGTGTAGTAATGGTTGTTGTGTCGGTCGTTACGTTCCCCTACCGAAGGTCGCAGCGAACGCGTTTCCTTTCTGCCGCCTAGTGTCCGGCGCGCTCCCCTTTATCACGCCACTTATGTTGCTTCAGGCGCATTTAGCGTCGGTAATTTGAGCAATAATTTTACGTGTAAGTAATTCAAGTGTGTCATGAGTATATGATTTACAATAATTTTCAATGTGTGCACATAGTTAATGGCGAGCGTATTAAGTTAAATGCCTTTCTGTATTTTGTGAATACGGGAGTGTTGAGTCATATAATCAATTGCATTTCTGTCCGAGGTAGATCATGTAATGTTAGAGCTCCTGCAGACTAAGTTTGGACTTCCCGGACATTGTTAGAGCTCGTTGACCGGTTTATGTGCTTAAAAGTTTTGAACTAGATTCACATCAAGTTGTACAGAACTATGCATTGTTCGCTTTTAATTGACGTCCGTGTGCTGGTATTGAAAGTTTCTCATACTCGTGTCATATCTAAACCTGGCTCGTTAGAGATGTAAAGAAAGTTTATTTCTACTTTAACGTGAATTTGGGCTTCGGTTTTGCTGTATGGCAGATGATTTTATCCCATTATTTTTAACACTGAATGTTTTGAACGCAGTTGTTCATTTGGCACGTAGTAAAACGTTGTCTTGACGAAGGGAACGTTCACCTGAGAGTCATTTTCATGTATTTTCAGATCAATTACTCTTTATTTTAGCTACATTCTCTTTTCGGAGACTTATACTTAGACGCACCACGCTTAAGGTTATATTTAATACTTATTCACAGTTATATAAATTAACAAGACAACCCCTTATAACTACTATTGGACCGAGTTGTTTTTGCTTTACTTTGCAATTAATTAAAATGGACACAAACCCAAACTATTTATACCTAGTCTGTTAAATGATGTAGGGAGGTTGAATCTATTATTTACGTTGACGCCTTGAGCACTATGAAAGGGCAAATGAGTTGTGTAAATCCTGGTTTTTAATTAAAATTTTACATGTATCTCGATTTGTACAAATGTTTTGATGCGTTTATTAAACTAAAATAACTGTTGCGTTTTGCGTGTGTAAATGTCATTTTAGTGCTTTGTTTTTCATTAATTGAGATATGATCTTAAAAAAATGATTTTTGTGAGTCCCATAAGGCGTCCACTGAAAGGATTTAAATTCCACTACAATAATAGAATGTTGGGTCATTTGTACTTAGCTCACTGATATGTTTTAACATGTCAGTGGTCAATATTTGTTCTACTTTATATTCGTTCTTCCCGCGTTGTTTTTAGTAAAAGACGTTAAATGACTACACTTCGTATCGCCAGAGTGCAGTAATGTTGTTACAAAAACTTATTTAATTGTCCTCAACAACATTGCTCCAGTTAAGTGTTGCTTTACGGTCTTCTTACACTTTGAGAAACATGAAGAACTTTAGTAAGCTGACGACATTACTTTCTTACTCTTTGAGAACACTCAGAACTGTAGTAAGATTGCTTAATTGTTACACCTGTTTCTACCTTGTTCTTCTCAAGGTGGGTAGACAACAGACTTGTTAACGTTTGCGACCACATCAAAGTTTTACACGAACGCAATGAAAATGGAATTAAGTCGAAAAGATTTTAGAGCGTCTTAGCGTTAGCTCGTCTTCAAAATGCTTTTGGGAGAGAAGCACCTAGTTTGAGCACCGTGAGGCGCTGGTTTGCTGATTTGTGAGAGGTCGGGTTTCTTTACATGACGAATTTCCTGAAGGGCGACGTCAACGAAAATTATGTGGCTGCTGCTAAGCGGCTAATTGAAGAAAACCCGCGAATTTACTGTGAGACAATTTGAGGGCTATAGGGGATTGGCATGAGCCAAAGTCAGAAACTTTTACATAAAGAATTAAAAGTTCGGAAACTTTGTTTTCCCTGGATCCTTCATGAACTGACAGCAGAGCAGAAGCAGGCTCGCGTGGAATGGTGCTCACAGATGCTACTGAAGTACGACCACAGATATTCTTATGCTGTCTATGACATTATCACAGGAGATTCGTCTCCTGTCCGTCGTCGTAGATTTATTGTTTTGAACCCAAGAAAATACAGCAATCTTGTGAATGGGTGTTTGAAAATTATCGCGTTTTTCTTCTCAGTCATGGGTCCCATCTGCACAATTCCACTTGAAGATCAAAAGAGTGTTAAGGCCGAGTGGTATTCTATCATTTGTTTACCTAGGGTGTTACAAAATGTTCGCGAAAGACGACCAAAAAGCCACGTTCTCCTATATCATGACAACGCTTCTTCAACACACAGCCAACAAAACAAAGTAATTTTTAGTTTCCGAAAAAGTACAACTCGTTACCCATCCTGCACATATCCTTGACCTAGGACCCTGTGATTTCTGTATTTTCCCCAAAATCAAAGATTTGACGAGAGGTGTCACTTTTACCAACTCCGAAAAGACGGTGATAACGTTCAATCAGCACGTAGATAATATGCCTTTAGATCTGTGCCCC
This sequence comes from Asbolis capucinus, assembly GCA_018249125.1. Taxonomy (NCBI): domain Eukaryota; kingdom Metazoa; phylum Arthropoda; class Insecta; order Lepidoptera; family Hesperiidae; genus Asbolis; species Asbolis capucinus. Next base: position 30,620 of record DWJZ01000070.1, read on the forward strand.
TTCTGTTTTAAAAAATGGTTCGATCGCATGAAACAAAGTTTAAAATGCAAAGGAGAGTATTTTGAAAAGCAATAACCATAATATTTAGGTAATAACATGTTGTTTTTTTGGGTTATGCAAAATTCTTAGTGTGACCTACATACAAAGGTACGTACTTAGGTACGTTACTGAATTGAATTAGAGCTACAATAGTATTACATATATTATAAATTAAGAGCGAATATTATGACAGCATGTTAACACGTCGTAGACTATTATTTGACCTCTGATTATAATTATTATTGTAATACCGCGATCAACAACCACAGACGGTGGTGCCTGTGGGCTATTGCCAGGGGGGGTTTTAGGCACACGAGAATTCACCGGTGGTGGCCGCTGTGGGAGCGATGGCGACGGCGATGGGCGTGCTCAGGTCAGTCAGGCGGGCGGTAGGAACGCGTGCGCCCGGCCGCAATAAGCGCATTTCGCGCATCTCCGCGCCTCCGCCTCTCGCTGCACACACGCATCCTTATGCACTGTTGGGACACGCCTCTCGACCCGGAAATCCCGGTTGCAGCCGCTGGATGCGCCCACAGCTTACCTGACTTCCGGGTCGAAAGCACGCGTTTCCGATTGCATCTAGTTGCATCCGATGTGGTCCCGTCCCGCTCGTCTAGTCGATCGGTCTGAAATGTACCAGTTTCCTGATCCAAATATATTGGTCGATGACGATGTTGATAACGATACCTTCCTTCCTTCGGCGTCATTTCACGAACATCCGTTGAACAATAATTCAGCCGATAAGTCGGATTCTATTTTGTCTATGTTTGCTAAAATTTGTACTTATAGTTTTATATTTCCTGTTAACAACCGTGACGAGGAGGCTACCGGCGCGTATGGCAGTTCTAGTAAGTATTTTTTTATATAGGTAAGTTTTGTTGCTATAACGAAATTATGTGTCTTTCATGTAACTTTCATGTAGGTTAAATACTATATAATTAACTTGGTCGGGCTTCGGAAAAAGGTTTTTTTGTTTTCAATAATTTAATTACGTTTTTTGAAAGTAAGGGCGTGTTTTAAATATATATTTTTAAAAATAAATAATATCTTAAATATTTTTTTGTCGGACAAGCCACGCTCCGCCATCGGACCCCAAATTAGCGTTAGTTTGTACTATAGTGATTAGACAACTGACAAGCATAAAAGTATATTTTTATATACATACTTATGTAGATATTAATACCCAGACACACATTCCTACTCATCGGAGAAAAAATTAATCTGAGTGGGAATCCAATCCGAAACCTCCCGTAGCAGTCACGTTCACTAACCACTAACCGGCCTGTCAATATATAAAATAATATTTATCAATGGTCACTGAAAACGCAGCAAAATGTAAAGTTTTGCATCAGGAATGATACAAAATAAAGGTGTCCATATTTTACGTATCCATCTAAGTTCATAAACTATTTGTATCGCTAGAGAAGAGAAGAGACTATATTCTTCTTTAATAAATGATAAGTACCTATTACGCTGTTATTAAGGCGACTTCCACCTGGAAAGGTACTGAGAATATGATGTCATATTTTTTTATGTAATAAAATGAAAAATTGTACTATTTTAAACTGTATTTTCTAAAATATAAATAAAGTATTTTGCTTAACAAGAAGTAGTTGCCTTGTAATGATCCTTTGAAACGGAAGAACCAGGATTATAAGTACATATTCAATACGTGTCCGTATTGCATTTTGGACCTGCTGATATGTATCACGAATACTATTCTCGACCTGATTATGGCGCTCGCCACTGCGATTTTCAATTTACAAGAACGCCGTTTCTGCAAACGGTTTTATTCGCTTCATTCGATGATTGTATATGCGTAATAATCTACTCGCTCCGTTATAGGCACATTATAGAATTAAAAAAGAGTGTCCTTATCATATCTTAACTTTAATTTTTACCGTGTCAGCTTAGATCGTTTACACAATTCGAAATTTGTTAATTGTTAAGTAATTTTTAAACAGCTGACTGTGGTCATGCTCTAAATAAGTTTCCTTATTTTTTGTGTGTACTAACCTAGCGTTTAATCAAGCGAAGGCGGCATCAATGTACGTAATCTTGGTTTAGTTATGGATGGCGAACAAAAATACGTGGAACACATTAATAACAAAATTAAGACCGCTTTCTTCAAACTCAAAGTCCTGTATAAGATCAGACCTTACATTAGAGAGGAAATAAGAGCTATGTTATGCGATTCTCTCGTACTGTCGCAATTTAACTACTGCAGTACAGTTTATGGCCCTAGACTCACCACACACATGCAGAGAGCGATACAGAGGGTACAAAATGCTTGTATACGTTACTGTTTCAATGTACCCAAGAGGGAATTTATTACACCTTATCTGAATCGGAAAGGCATACTTAACATGGCGGCAAGGAGAGAACTTCACTACGCGGATGCAGATTATCTAGTAGGTAGGTAGGTGCCAGATAATCTGCACTTTAACTGATTTACGCAAATTTACGGTAACATAGACGTTTATTCGCAGATAGCGCAACACAACCAACAAATACAAAAGTAACAAAAAATAAAATAAAGGAAAAATAAAACGAGAAACACAAAAATAAAAACAATAAATAACATGATACCAATGGAGCACGGAACATGATTCTTTGCCACTAACGGTCACCCATCTTCTTATCAACTGCGCCTGCTGTTGCTTACTTTTGTCAATCGCTATCGACACAGCTGGGTTACAAAATCTTCAAAACTAAATAACTTACTTCAAGACTGGCAGTCATGGCAGTGACCTGGTCTGCAAGCTCGGTCAGCTTATCAGACTGAGTCGGGACGCCAGTCTCCAATATGTCCTCCAGGGAGGACACCAGTGCGGCCCACTTGTCCGCTTCACGCAGAGCTGACGCTGCGTTCTGCGAAATAAAAACTATTTTTTTTATATAGTAGACGTTTTTAATATTATGGAATTTTATGTTTTAACCCAAATACTTCAAAAATCGTACTCCTGTATTAAGATTTGCTCAAGAACATTATATCTGTTACCTAAACATCAGCTGAAATCATATCCCTTGCTTTGTAGACAGGACTAGTATGAACTAAGTCACATTATAAATATGAAAGGGGAAGCATTTATTTATTAATATCTGCTCTGACTTCAGTTTACAAAACTAATAACCAGGACGGCTACAACCCATTGATGACCCACTACTGAGCATGGTTCTCTCCTCATACTGAGGAGATCTACTCTACTATGCTGCACCAATGTGGATTGGTGGTTAGTAGCCAACCTACTTGTCAGAAGTTTTTAAGCCACCCAAAGGCCGCCGACAAGGCTTAACGATTGCTATCTAATGATAACAACCGAGACCACTCTACGTCCACTCCGAAGCACGGAAGCGCTTGAGAATTTTTTTGCCACAACCGGTCACCCATCCTCCTACCGACCGCGCCCGCTGTTGATGAATTTTTTCGATCGATTCAATCGAAACAAGTTGCTTTGATAACATATTTCAGGACATTATTTCTCACTTCTATTGTACTAGAGAAATGATATTAAAAATCGTACTCCTGCATTAAGTGGATCACTACTTTTTCAGTTTATCCATTACAAACAAACAAAACTCCCCACTTTATAATAATAATATAAGCTTTCATTCTGAGCAGGAGTGTACAATAAAATGAACATATCCTTCACCTGAATGTGACTCCTGGCGTAGGCCTCTAAGTACTTCCATTGCAGCCTGACTTGAGCTACTCTTTTCAATCTTAGGCCACCAGTATACTCCCATCCCTGACATTTCTCGTCTCTTGCGTACCAAACAGTCACTCTTTATAAGATTATGTAAATTTACGAATATCTCTTAGCCCATTTCATTTGAACATTCAATTTGCATATTAAAATAAATAATAAAAACATATTTGTATTGTACATATTGTACAAAACCAAACATAAGGTATACCTCCAGTCTACTCTTCAGCTGGTCGATTCGCTGCAGACTCTCTATAGAGTGACCAGTTTCCTGTTGAACTCCATGAACCTGCTGCTCCAAGGCAAAGAGCTTCTGCTGCAGCAGAGCACTTTCCATTTGCAGAGTAGACGCATCTTGCAAAACACGGGGTACAGATGTCACTATCTGCAAGTATCTTAATTTACTTAAACACTTTATTTACCTGTATGATTCTCCATAGATGATGTTACAATAAAATTTTTGATTTAAGATTTGTGATGCTTTGACATATAGATTAATGGTTTTTTGGGAATGTGTGTGTATTTATGTTATAAAAAGAATCTTTGTGTGGATACATGTGTTCTACATTGTTTTGTGTTTTATTAGTCACTCAACTTTACCTGTGTAGTGGTTTCATCCAACGAATTACTGAGCTGCTTCATATACAGTTGGAGCCTTGCAACTGTGTTTGCCACGAAAACCTAGCATTCAAACACAAATATTCTTTATTGTGTACACAATATGGGAAACAATAAATAATAACAAACAGTTGGACATATACAATAGGCAGACACAAATATTACTTTTTGAAACTACAGACTACTGTAGGTATTCTCTCTCTCTCTAGTCTTTCTCCAGTTATAGTAGTCTTCATACTCATTTCATTTAAATTGGGTCAAAAATTAATAAGATATCAAGACAGAAATGCATGTCCAAGCCTAATTCAAAGAAATGCATCACTGTTTCTGTTCGATTACAATGTGTCTTCAAGTCAAGAGCGAATAAGTTATTACTAAATAAGTGCTTTCTACCATCTAAGACAACATTGCCGCTTACCATCAGGTGGGATAGTGGTAAAGCACTAATTTACAGAAAGTAATGCACATTAAGTATTATTTGTTTAAAGAATCCCATATACTACCTTTACCTACATCAAAATCAGCATATAGTTACCACTATGAAATAAATTGGGAACTAGAAATCAATTATTCGCTAAAAAAATTTTACACTTTACTATGTATAAGACTAAAATTAACATTGAAATATTCTTTTTAAACAATGCTCACCTCTTTTTCATGGGCTCCACTTGTATTCCAAGCTCTGTTAATCCATTGCTTTGGATCAAAATCATTCTCAGCAAATGTCTTCAAATCCTAAAATTTTAATATTTCTTGTTATAAATACAGAATAGTCTATATTGTTATTATAAGTACTGAATAGAAAGAGAATTATGCAGCGAAAAATATTAAGAAACCACTTTTTGAAAGTCACTGCTGCTCGATTTTGGTCACAAACATGGACAGCCAGGAACAAATCATAGTTCTCAACACTCGCCATGAGACGTTAACTCTTAGTTTTTTATGCACCTAAACCACTGAACTGATTTTGATGAAAATTGATAGAGATAAAACTTGAACAAACATAGGTAATCGCGAAAAAGGATTTGAAGGATTTGGAATAGGTCATTATCGAAATATAATTATATTTATGTACATACTTAAAGAGAGGTACATTAATGTTTTAGCGTTTTTGAATTTTGAGCCTGTGGGGGTCACACAGGAGATGAAAATTTCTTTGGAAGATCGTCTTTACCAAATACATAACTATATAAATTAGTACTTATTCACTTAAGAGGAAATTTTTGTTCACGCATTTTCCTAATTTCGACCTGCGGAAGAATAAAACAGTATGTAAACTGTCCCTAAATAAAGCTAGTAGTTCTATAAGACCTTTATAAGGAGACCCCAGATTTGCAGATTCTCTAGCAATATTTTTCTTCACCAAAACAATTTATGATCATTATTAAATTTCGTTCAGGAGATCCACCTCTCAACCTCTAGGCTACATATTACATTTAATGTCAACTAGGCTTTCTGTATTCTATATTATTAGCCTACCATAATAATTTACCGCTCAGCTGACCCGTAGATTTCTTTGCTTTACTAATTACCAACGGGTATAAAAATTTGACTGAAACTTCAAACGAAACTAAAAGAACATTAAGATCAAAACAAAGACAATTCAACGTAAACGTAAAAATAAGTACAGAGTATAACTTTAATGCACCTAGCACGTATCTCGTCTATGATCGGACCAAATAGCATAGAGTTGAGTAACGAATAGAGTCTTGATAACATTAACTACCTAGCCTGTGGATAACATAGTACCGTAACGTACCGAAAATTTAATTTATTACTTTCATTAACGAAATAGTATAAACAAACCAACATCGTATGTTATACCTAGCTAGTTGTTTTTTTTTTATTTATATAAAAAAAGTTGTACAATTATATATTTTTTTTACAATCTGCCAAACCGTTTCCCAGTTCGTGGCAGTATATTAGAGTTCTCGGGATCTTTACTTACTACTACTTATTTTTCATAACATACTTAGATATTTATACCCATACACAGAACAATCATTCCTGCTCGTCACAAAAAAGTTTGACCTGAGTGGGAATCGAACATACAACCTTCGGTGTAGCAGGCAAGTTCACTAACCAATAGACTAACCGGCTTGTTTCTTCTCTTTTACTGATTAACAAAGCGTATCGCAGAGATGAGTCTAAATAATAATTAAAATAAACAAAATTAAGTAGGCAGTCTCAATAAAATATATACAAATAACGATATATATACTGTTACGACAGTGGGTTGGGGATAGGAAAGGAATAAGGCCAGTGTGTATAGATGGTCTCCTTATTTAAAACTTGCTTCAGGATAACCACAGGCACCAATTTCGCCACACTCACGCACTGTTCTTATCGACACAACAGTCGCGTCACAACTCTAACGACACTGTCCTCACGTCAATATACTCGCGACATCGTACACTAATAGCACTAAGCACTTCTAAATTAACTTTTCTTCTCTCTTCTTTTCGGATTCGTTTTCGTAACTGTACTGCCCGTTCCGTATCTCCGACCGCCTTATATACCCCTAATTTCGGAGGAACATTCCAAATTCTAACATTTTTCAAATTTCTTCTATCCTGCTCACACTCTTGTTTTCCTGTACCTTCCAAAATTATCTAGAAGTTCTGTTTTTAAATTTCTTCTATTCTGTTCAAACATTTTCTGTCTTGTTTTTACAGTTCTATTTCGTCCAGATTAATCTAGATATTTCTATTTTCTATAAATTATAAACTATAAAAACCAACATAAAACTTGGGGATCGAACCATGAACCTCCGCTTCGATAGTCCGACCATTTCCCACAGAGCCACGTAGCTCTGACAGCTAGCGTCGAAATTCGTTAACAGATGACGCGACAATACATAATAATTAATTGAAAAAAAAATTAAATTTAAAATTTAATTCAAAATTATAAAATAATTCATAATTTTTTCCGCTACTTTTTAAAGGTGCGGAGATAGTTTATTTTGTCTACGTGAAAGCCACATACATATTATTTTAATCACTCTGTGGGGTCCGGTTGACATTCCTCCCATCATGGCGATTCGAAAGACTGACATCTGTCAAGATAACTTTTTAACCATGAAAGTTGTAGAATGTAGAATAATTTTAATGCATGAATGAAAATTAAAAATGTAATATGTAAATAAATTAATTATAATGATTTATTACACGGATTATTATGTAAAGTAATTTCTATCTATCTCCCTGTGGTAACATCACAAATATTTATTGAATTATTTTAGGTAAGTTTCGTTTTACGTTGACAGAAAAGGCGTAAATTTATATTTCGTCACAAGTAAGAAGCATTTTATTACGCCACAAATACGCCTATTGTCAAGTTATTAGTAGTTAGTTTATTGTTACTCAATTTTAATATGATGATGTGCTTACACAGTCGACATCAAGTACTCTGAAAAATTACGTACAAGTAAACATTGACGTAAATATTACTTTTTGGATACAGCCAACGAATATTTCCAAGATCTTCAGCGGGCGGCCTCTTAAATATTTCTACCAGCGCCAATTCAATTTAGTATCCACATACGTATTAATAATATCGAGTTGCAAACTATGAAACTATTTTCTGCTTTTATGAAAAATAAAAATTGTTCAGGCGGTAACATCCTTGAAAATCTCTAGGACATTCCGAAACCTCTTACAGAATTAATTAAGTGAAACCACAGCACACCTTGTAGTATATACAAGTTATTTGTCATAGTTTTTAGTGATGAAAAAAGAACTTTTAAAACTCCCTTATACGTTACTAGTTTTAGAAGACTTTGTTTTCTTAAGGTTTTCTTAAAATGAACTCTATTTTTTATTCTAGACTTTAATCTATAGTTTATTCAGATACATTCAGTAATTTTTATGTGAAAGAGCAATAAAGAACCTTCCTTCTATTCAAAAAACCATCCATCCATCCTTACGTTTATGATATTAGGAGCATTAGTTATAGTCCAAATTAATGAACCAATTTTATTTATTATTTTTGTGTGAATTGATTGAAGAAAATCCATTCTGTTCTTTAATGATCAGCACTTTAACCTTTTGAAGATTTTCTAGTATGGGCCTTCCATTTATGAGGCTCAAATATGATAATAGAGAGCATTAGTGCTTGGCCACAATCCGGCCTGATAGTTAGAAGCAATGTGGTCTGGGTGGTAAGGTGCACTAATTCAGCAAACGCCTATTCACTGATTTGAAGACATTTACTCTGTAATCAGGAACACTGACTCGGGAAACTTATTCCAGTCCTTTGCGGTATTCATAATATAAGAAGAATATTTTTTCATATATTTTAACCTTAATTACTTAAAGATACAATTTTATTGTCTTTGAGATACCTATAAATATCAGCTACCAAAATTTTTACAAATAGTCTCGTATTGTAAACAAAACAGTTTTTTATTGTTTCAGCATAATGAAGAGAAGACGTGATTATCAAGGAGAGAGTGATGACAATTTAGATGATCTACCCCTCAAATATATTTCTTCTAATTACAAAGTTTTATCAATAAAAAAATTAAAGATGTACAGTGTCCATGCATGCGAATTCTGTGAGGCAATATTTGATAATACGTAAGTTCATGTTAATTATCTTATTACAACACTGAAAAGAAGATTTTTTATCATGTATTTTATTCTTAGCAATTTAGTTTTAATCCTTTTCCATATAGATACATACATTCTGTACATGTCGTAAATTGGCAAACCAATGAATCTACATATAAGATATTTAAAGAATTTTGATACTAAAGGTGTTTGTTTCTAAATGTTATCGCTCAACTATAATTTTAGATTTTTTGTTTCTTCATATTTGATGTATTATTGTATGTTATGAATAACAAATATATGTTATTTAAAGCCTAGTTTTTCACTAGCTAATTCTTTTAATCTTCAATCAAAAATGCTCTTTGTAATACCACAATGTATTTACTAATAAATTCTACACATATGTATAAAATTTGTAGTTACTTAGATAGTTCATTTTTGGTTTATATTAAACTAATGTGGATATATTGGTATATCCAGTGATATATTTGTTACAGAGCAGCCACTCAGGTCAATAGACAGTCCTCAAGTGAATTATCATATTATTATGTTTTTATACACAATATACACCAAGGGCAAGAAAAACTGATAGCTAAGCTGATAAATATGTGTCCATATATTGTATTACATGAATAAATTGTAATTATTATTCTTCGTTTTTTCAGGTATGACTATTTAATACATAATGCCAAACATATAATAATACCTTTGATTAAAATTTTACCCCAGCAATGTAGTGAGTGTGGTTTCCGCTGCATATCTGAAGATGAACGAAATAAACACATTGCAGATAAACATATTGTTATCAAAACAAAATGCTCTAAAAAGTCTGAAGTTAAGGTAACAGATAGATTTGCGTTTGAAAATGATGTAAAAGAGGAACTAAGTGAAGATGACATGCCATTGCATTTCATGAAGAAAGAGGAAGACATAGTGCAAAATACAAAAGTAAAGAATGTGTTACAAAATTTTATGCTGAATTGCAAAGTAGATGTACAAAAATTTGAACCACAGGAAGATGAAAATGTGGTAGAATATGCGAAAATGAATAATGATTTACAAAGTTTTATGAAAAATTGCAAAGTTGATGTAGAAAAATTTGAACCACCGTGGTTAAGTAAACCTAATGATGATATTAAGAGAATAGCTTTAATGGGTAACTGTGAAAGTGATTGTATAACTCATGAAGAAGAATATAAACCTTCAGTAGTAGAGAATTGTGTTAAAGAAAGTGAAGAGGCTAGTCTTGAAAACAAAATAGATTTCAATTCCCTTATACACAGTAATGTAGTTAAAAAAGAGGCAGATGTATTTAAACCTCCTGAAGATGATTCTTCATCAGATTTTTCAGATTATGTTGAAGACCCAATAGTTATATTGGGGCCTGTAAAAAAAGAGGTTGAGACTGAAAATATATATAATAATTGTATACATTTTGATGACCTCATGAAGCCTGGTATATTTTATTGTAAGAGATGTTTTAAGAGGTATCCTAACAGGTGAGTTTACATTTAACTAGTTTCTGCCTGCGCCCCTACATGTGACTTCACCTGCACGTCATGCCAGGGAAACCTACAATTGGGATTAAATCTATCCTATTGTTCGTGTATGTGGGTCTATCTGTGTACAGTAGGTGTGAATGAAATTCAAACGTCTTCAAACTTTCACTTTATTTAAGTATGTTCACGTAATTTGAGGATTCACCAAAATTTAGTTTTTTTTTATTTTCAATGCATAAAATTACATTAAAATTGGAGAAAATGCCCCAATATAATAAATGCATTGTCTAAACCATTCCATTGACGTCTGTTACATTTTCCCGCACCAATTACTAAACGGATTCGGAGTAAAATAAAAATAGCAGTAACAATAACTTACAACAATTGATTTGGTGTGAAAAGAAAAAAAATGGGGAGTTTTTGTCGTTTTTTTTTAAAAATAACTCCCCAAAGGAATCCTTTGAAGCTATAGCGTAGCTAGAATTTCGAAAACAGGTCGTAAAAACATGCCTCAAGCAAATAAAAGTAGTTTAACATTATTTTATTTCTTAATTTCAGATTCGAAGTAATAGTCCATGAAGCGGTACACTTGGACTTGTCTAAAGCTGCACCGGAAAATTATAAAAGGCACAAACCCCAAATAAACATTCCACTACCCTCGCAAACATGTCAACGTGTCAAAACTTGTCCTCGATGCGAAGAAAAGGTGTCCGATGACAAAATGCATGCAAAGATATGTTTTACCATGTACTGTTCTAAATGTGCTAAGAGTTTTAATAATAATACAAATTTAACGAACCACGAAAAGAACTGCAATTGTGAAGCTGCAGTGAATATATGTGACACATGTTTGTATTTGAGGAAAAAACCAAAACATATTCATTATTACGGCATAATGAGATATGACAATTCAGAAGGGGAACGTATCTGCCATTGGTGTGGACAAAAAACTGATTTGGTGTCATTAGTAACAATGGTGACTAAGCAGACGTTGAAAGATAAAATAAGTTTTGAGGGGGAGGAAAGAGATGGAGTTCGTAAAAATATGGAGAAGAAAGAGAGAAAAGTTGTCAAGCAAAAAATTAAACCTCGAAAACGAGGTCCGGGGTGTGCGAAACCCAAATACCTTTCTAATAGGGAACGGTTAAAATTAATTCAACATAGGCTCAAGTCGATGAAGAAATAAATAATTTTTAGATTGTTTTGTCTTTTACTGTCTTTATTTTATACTGTGGTCAGTATTAAAACAAAATTATTTCACTGTATAAAAGTCCATCGTGTTTGAACGTTGGGACTCCCAAACGGGACGCCTGAGTTCAAATCCTGTTCACACCTCGCAATTTTCAGTTAGCTGTGAGTAGAAAATTTCGACGTGCTTAGGGGAACGAACTACATACAGATGAACGACTGATTTAAATGCCTACAGGTGATACTTAGCAGGAGCTAATAGCAACAAGCGTTCAAAGGCTTCTTGATTCCATCGCAAGTGATCGGCAAAGTTAAAGCGACCGCGGTCAGTAGGAGAATGGGTGACCGCTAGAGGCAAATTGTTAGGCGCTTCCGTGCTTCAGAGGGCACGTAAAGCCGTCAGCCCCTGATGTTATCAGTTAGCAGTTGTTAAGCTGTGTTGGAACCGATTGGGCGGCATAAAGACTACACTAGGTTACTTAGGCTAAGTAATATTGTAATATTCTAGCAAAGCCGATGACTTGTAAATAGGAATTGTCTACCGATAGTAGGCAATGCAAGGGATTGGTTATGGATTTTAAATCCCAAACGAATTTTAAAGTATCTTAAGAATGTATGAATATTTTGTATGACATCTGATTTTCATTAAGTGGACTCGATGTTTCAATGGTGAAATAAAATATTTTGACTTCTAGCTTGGCTTCTAAACCCTTCACCAATCTCATTAGAGCAGCGAGGTCGAATTAGCTCTACGCCTCCTCAGTCATGAGGAACCCGTGCTCAATAGTGAGCTTTAATGGGTTGAAGTTTCCCACCAGTCGAACGAGCCAGAAGGGTAGACAACGAGTGACAGAGAGGAACCCTAACCTGTGTCACCCAACGTCTAAACCTACTCGAACAAGGTAATTCTAATTCATCATGTAACAGTTCTTGCCGCAGAACAGCACGTTCCCTGCAGTTTAGAACTACGAACTATTTATTATTTTAATGCCAAGGAACTTAATCTACCTACCTCTTTGTCGGATACTTCGATACAAATTTATTAGAATGGTTAATTGCAGCAAATGATCCGATATAATGTCATTCGGGTCTATTAATAAATTATTTTAGTACCTATATTATTTCTAAACAGGTAGCAAAGATAGTTCTAATTATGATAAAACGAGAGCAATTTATTGCGTTACACTTCAAATCGAAATTGAACTGCTTCCAACGCCACGCTGTCTTCTGGTATAATAAAATAGATGAATTAATTACAGAATGTCTACTTCTATTGGGAAAAAGAGACTTTGCTGCCTACGATACGAGTTTTATGCTGTGTGCGGGCTGAGGTTATTTCTGAACCCAATATTGCTGACCTCTTATCTACAGAATTATAGATAAAAAATTGTGCTAAGCTCTTGATAATAGATGGCGGCTCTAAAAAGTAACTTTTTTGAAAGGATTTATTATCCAACGTATGATAAATTGGGAGTTTTACACTAATAATAAATAACAGAGGTTACACTAATAGTGAATAACATACACTTTTCGTGAGTAGTTCAATTAGGCATTACACTGTACTTGCAACTTTTTCAGACTCTTGAAACGAGAACTCTAGTATCATTTATTACTAGCTTTATCTCGGACTACAATCAAAAGTTTCAAACACCCTTGTCAACACCACCTCTAGTGTATGAATATAAAGTGTAGTAAGCTTATACCTTAGGTAATGAAGAATTTAATCACCAATTTCATCTCCTTCAAGCGTTTTTAGGCGTCAAAATAGTGTACATGTGTTTTTTTTCAAGTTCTATTCTACGTCCGTAAAAAGTTTCATCAAAATCGTTGACATGTAAAGGTAACAAAGAGAGTTACTTACACATTTATAATATTAGTAAGGATATTAAGTATGGTACTGGGGCAATGTGTGGTCCAAGCCAAACCACAAACCTCGCCACGTAAAATTTTGCTAAATGTATCTATAGAAAAAAAATAAACTAGATAAATCGGATGCAATCACGCGTAAATCTCATTCGATTCGCATAATTAATTCTAATGTCCGTTAATTACGTAATTGCCGATCTGCTAATTATACAATAACAATTATCGTCTTGGCTTGTTCGCTCAGCTCTAAATATGATTTAGATTTACGAATACGAGTGCTACGAATCACGAGCCGTTGATGTCACTACCTTTTTTGTCCTAGACAGAAAGACACATGAAATGGGTGTACCACAGGGCAGCTTCGCACTCTCTCCACCGAGTCCAGGTATGTGTCCAGCTGGTTGTCAAATATAGCAGCGATAACCTAGTATTTGAACGGGAGGTCTAAGGTTCAAATCGTGCGACCTGCAAAATTTTTTTTTTATACAAAATTTATACGCATATTGGAGTTGATTATCACTTGCTACGGTGTAGAAAAACATCGTGAGGAAACCTGCAATCCTGAGAGTTGTTCATAAAAGTTTTCAAAGGTGTGTGAGGTTCACCAATCCGCATTTGGCCACCGTGGACTATAGTCTATGCCACTTACATTGTTAATGGAGATCCGAGCCCAGTAGTGGGATAATTACTAATAGTATTATTAGTAATATTACTACTAATAGTATCCAATAATATGACTTGAAAAAATTTTTGACCTAAGCAACACCATCGCCTCTAAATAAACGTTTTCTGATAACATTCCCGCTGAACGCTATCAAATCAAGGTTTTAAAAATATTTAAAAACACAACCTTTAAATATAGATCCATAATACAATGAAAAATAAAATTTCATCACTAATGTTAACAGTTGAGGAGTTCCTTTCTCTGGAGCCAATCCTGAACGTAGTATCAGGTCATGCTTGCCATAAAAATGCAATGTCATCAGGATAAAAACTGTAAACAAAATTTCAGCTCCGTAGTATAAGAGGAAGTGGGTCTAATTAAGCTTGCAAGATTTGACCCGTAACAAACAAATATACTAACACAAATATACAAAAATACACTGCAATTTAAATAAAAGCTTGTAAAAAAGGACATTCGCTGACCCCAAATGAAATACGCGTAGGAAGATGATCATGATGTTCTGTGATCGGGTATGTGAATTCTGTGTCTGGGATGATTTTATAAACCTCAATCCGACACATATTAAAGCAGTTAATTGTTGCATGTGAACATACTTTTTTTTACATATTATAAATTAATGCTTGACTACGTAAAACTGATCGTAAGTGGCGATATAGTCTTAGATAGTAGAAGAAGCCTATTCACTCTTGTCTTGAAGACGTTACGCCATGCAACGGACGAGGCGAATTTATATTGTATTTTTTTTTTAATTTATTTATATGCGAATTCGCTTTTGTTTGAAACGCTCGAAGTGAACCGTTTTTAGTCGCAACTTTCAAAGCGAATCGCTTTATCAGTACCGCTCAAAATCAAAAGTGTATGGGAATAATATTTGGTGCTGAAAAATGTCGTCTGTTTTACCGCAATAAACGTTATTCCCATACATTTTTGAATTACCGTTTCGCGTAAACCAGGGGTAAGCAACCCCTGGCCCTTTAGACATTTATAAATTAGATTTTTTAGGCTTAGAAGGTCTAACACTGTGTTAAAACATAAAATAATACAACATAAAAAAGCATTATGAGACACAACATAAAAAAGCAGTATAAACAATGCTTAACTGTGTGCGGCCCTCTAGCAAAAATCAAATTTAAAATTGGCCCTTTAATTCAAAAGGTTGCTTACCTCTGGCGTAAACCATAACGGAAAACACAATTGTCTACTAGGGCGCTGAGCTCAAGCTGTCAATCGAGCGTTAACATTGTAAATAATAGAAGTATTTGAATATTTTTTTTTAATTGACAATGACATGACGCTCGTAGCGAATAAAGCCACAAGCGTTTCGGTTGCCAGTCCTCAGGCAGCAGTGATACTAATCAACAATGCTTTGAGATATGTTGGGAGAGTGTAACACGGCCCAAAGAATGACGGAATGACATTACCAAAGACATTGTTAAGTAAACAATGCCACAGTCAGCGGCCGGGTTTCGTGCAAACTGCTGTAGCTGTAAATATTGATTTAAGCGAACTGTGACGAGTGAGTGATTATTTTAAGATTTTTTTTAGGTTTACTTAAATTGTGAAGTTATGAATTATGGATCATATTAGACCTCAGTACTGGGCCTTCATTGGGTCTTCTGTCATCCGCCGTGAAGCGGTATGTTATTGATGTACCTGGGGTCATTTAATGTCGTTATTGATTCCGATCGCTTCAGCAATATACTGCTTCCCATATCTCTTTCTCTTCCCGGCGTGTGCGGGTGTATGTCTTTCTTTCTGGTTGGCAACTTACGAACACCCTAGCCTGGTGTTGTCCATGGGCGGTGGTGATTGAAATTTATATTTAATTTTATTGAAACAAATATTTATGGCCTTTCCATGTTTTCCCACTGCCCAAAGGTGGACTGGCAGAGAATACTTTAAGCATTAAATCCCTCTTCTGATTATAAAATATTTGTATGAGTCAATAAAGTATAAATAAATCCCCCTTTTGATTATAAAATATTTGTATGAGTCAATAAAGTATAAATAAATAAATAAATTACATACAATCAGATCATCCGTCTACTTGTTTGCCTGCTTATCACATAAAAAAGTTATTTTTACAATCTATGTTTTAGTCTGGGCGGTAGGTTACGGAATGCCTGGACTGCGGAACCCTAAACAATGCCCAAGCAGACGTTCAAGAAAGTGTATGTTTCTATGTCAATACCATTGACATAGAATTAGTGATGCCTCTGTTAAACGCCCCTATTGCCACTTTCCAATGACTACACAGTTAGACTTCATTTCTTTCCATTCCATCCATTCCTTCATTATAAACGGTCTTTTTCCATTGATTTGAATACGTAGCATATACATATATATGTACTATAATTGTTTTTGTTATCTACAGATTACTTGTAAACAAATGATGTTTGGGAATAATAATTTCAAAATTAGAATAGACTTTTAGGTATATACCGGTAAAGAATAGTTAAATGAAATATGTATATACAAAAATTTACCACTTTTTTTACCTTAGATAAGTTGACTTGGGACTTGACTTCGATCCCACCTGATAGTAAGTGGCGATGTAGTCTACGATGTTAAAGCGCACTAGCTTAGTAGAAGCCTATTCACTCTTGACTTGAAGACTTTTACTTTGTGATCGAACGGGACACCGACACGGGTAACTTATTCATTTGAGTTACGCGGCCTGAAATATAACGTATTGTTAATATCATCATTGCAACCCATAACTGTCCCACTACTGGGCTCAGGTCTCCACTCACAATGTGAGGGGTCACAATCCACGCTGGCCATGTGCGGATTTGTTGGCTTGAAATCAATTTCTGATACGTATGTATATTGAAAATAGGAAGTGGCTGCCGCGGGATTTGAACCTAGAACCTCCGTTAGAACCTT